>CM023458.1:75275563-75378242 GCA_013339765.2 Haemaphysalis longicornis
CTCCCCTGCTAGACGAGGTAGAAGGGCAGGAAGAGGAGGACATTGAGGTAGATCCAAATACAAGAATGAATTGCAAATCCTGTATGTGAACAAATAAATATGAACTTTTGTCGTTATTATGGTTCTTGTCGCGTCTCTTTTTTTTTTTGCAATTTGCTGCAGGTGTGAACGCACACATTTCAATTTACCACCAATTTGAATACGCTCTGTTGTGCACTCATTTACTCAATCATGAAATAGCGAGTGCTGGGTTAGGAGTCGTCCTGAGACTTTCTCAGTGTAAAACTTGAGCAGGTCGTGATTCGGAGCAGACTGGACTGGATCTACAGAATGCTTGCACCTTACAATATATTTTTCTGGGACTTTGTTATGCATCTTAGGTCACGTCTCTTATATGATTGCTCCGCCTGATTGAAATATATTATATTATAGTGTCGTTGGTCACATTTCTGAACCCACAAATACTAGTGAAACAGTCCTGCACGCACAATATGTCATATGGTGACAGCTGAACTCGAAAATAGGTTGTAATTCGCTTTATAACGATAAGTGGGCTTTAGAAAACTCGTATAGTCGGCTTGAAGTTCAGCCTTATTCCACACCGCACATGGGGACTGCAAACAGAGATGGAGAAAACAGAAAAGGTGGCAATGCAAGGAAAATACAGAGGTGCTGCAACTGTGGTACAGATATAAGCGCCTCAACATTTCTCCAACACCTGAGTCGCGTCGTGAGGCGTGGGGAAATCCAGGCGGAAACGGTGGAGCTACCAGGCTAGCTTGTGTTGTGGTGACGAGGAGTCCATGGTGGAACATGTAGCTTCGTGTCTCACGAACGCGGTCTTGTGCAAGAGTGCTTCCGAAACTGCCGCCGAAACTGGCGAGGGAGCCTGACGCACCAAGGCATCCCGCAGCTATGCACCAAGTGGAAGAATTCTGATTGCAGAGTTACTGCCTTGTGAAGGGTGAGCTGTCGATCGAGAGCCACTTTCGAAAAGGGCCAACGCGATACGGCAGTGTTTCAGCTCTTCGGGCTGACTCAAACTGATACGCTAATCGCAAGTCGATAGGGAGTGCCAGCTGCGGAAAAGGGCGCGATAACGGCCGTAACGCCCTCACGGAGAAGCGGAGCCGGCGGTCTTGCGAAAGCAAAGCGGCAGCGAATGATTTTTCTTTCCCCTTTCTCCTATCCGAATATGTCAACCCTACGGCGTATTCCGTTTTCTTTCAAACCTCCCCGGAACAAGTAGTGTATATTTGCTTGGCCTTACCTTAGCGCGTCTTCTCTTACTGGGAGATTGTAGTGCGCGCAATGGAACAAGCATGTATCAGATATGCAGGAGCTCGCCCAAGCGCGCGAGCGCATACACAATTCTATTCCCAGCGCCTGTGCCTATAGACAACTGCTGCTTGCCAATACTGCGACCTTTCGCTAGTCAACCACCTTCGGGGCATAAAAACTGCACAAACGGCACCTGATCCCTCGAACTCCTTGTGGTCTCCTCTGCCTGGTATGCGCCGAAGAAAAAAACTGACCAGGGAAAGGTCGTACCAATGTTCGACTGTTTCATGGTGTAACCGAACGAATACGTGTTACACCTAGCCAGCGTGTGCTGCCTGAGGGTCCCGAGATATACAAACATATGAATACAGGGCTTGTGTTGAAATACCGAACCTAACAGAACCTAACCAAACTTGACCTAACACAACCCATTTGGTGGCCACGCGCGTTTGTCAAACGCTCGTTCTCAGCAATCGTGGTGCTGATAGTGGTGATAGGCATTCTTTCCCTTTACGACGTTGCTGGAGAGGCGTCACAATCCGACAAAACCATGTTGCGGCGAAACGATCTTTGTTGCGGTCTCGCTTGCCCCGATCAGCTTAGGTATGTCAAAGGAGTGGGGCACGCAATGAACAACCGCGATCATTCCTGTGGCTTTGTTGTTGGCGTTACAATCGGGCAATTTATTTTTCAACGAACGTGTAACGTCACCCAGGAGCTTGTTCTTTACAGAGTTAACAAGTTGTGGCAGATACCTGGCCTTGCCTAGGCGTGATTTTCGCCCTAAAACTATGCTCGCATTTCTCTGCTTTGTGATTTCCCTGCGTATTTATTTTTGTGCGCAGCACTTAGGCGCACGCTCCTGTGGTTGCGCGGGGCCACCGTCCCTAGTTGTTACTGGGTGAACGAAGGGGACACAGAAGTCTAAGGAGATGGAACAAGCAGGAAGGCGGAGGAAAAAATTCCCCGCATTTCCCCGAGGGGAAGAATGTGAAAGTGCGAATGCATGAGTTGAATTTGCGCGGTTCGGTAATGTTCGCGAAAGAGAGATCACACACACACACAACTACAAAGAAAGAAAGATGCATTTATTCACAGACACCTATTTGTGTTGTCGTTGTACTTGATTGCTAGAGCGGATCTCAGCTTTGAAATTTCGTGTCAGTACTCCTTTAAGCGGGTGCATTAGCCCTTCTCACGCCCGATTCCTGGCCAATCCCCCACGTGGGTATGTGTCATGTCAGCGGCCAGGCAGCGCGCGCCCATCTCCCCCCGTGCCAAAGAAGACGAGGAGATTCCTGGCCAATCCCCCACGTGGGTATGTGCCATGTCAGCGGCCAGGCAGCGCGGGGTGCATTAGCCCTTCTCACGCCCGATTCCTGGCCAATCCCCCACGTGGGTATGTGCCATGTCAGCGGCCAGGCAGCGCGCGCCCATCTCCCCCCGTTGCCAAAGAAGACGAGGAGATTCCTGGCCAATCCCCCACGTGGGTATGTGCCGTGTCAGCGGCCAGGCAGCGCGCGCCCATCTCCCCCCGTTGCCAAGGAAGACGAGGAGCGCGCGCACCCGCAGCTGTTGCTATGCGGACGGCGGCGGAATGCGGATGGCGGCGGACGCTTCAGGGTCGCTTAAGAAGTGCATTCGCACTTAAAAGTATGGATAAAGTGTTATAGGCAAGCGGTATGGCTAGAAGGGGCCCCAGATATAAGAAAGCTTTAGCTGACCGTTTTTTACGATCCGCTATGCTCCTTAGGGCCCGCACATCAAAACCGAATCGTCAGCACCAGATAGGCTTTTTAGCTATGCGATAACCGTATCTCCCTTGACTGGAAATCATTTGCATCACTGGTCGTGTCCTGTGCGTGTGTGAACCAAAATTTCATCCCAAAGTTACGATAAGGATTGCAACTTTGGTTACTCAAAAAAAGCAAAATTCGTGTTTTATGCCTTATTTCGCTTTTTAATATAATGTATTCGCTAGTACGGTACAATGGTCCTAAAGAATTTAAGAGAAGCCAAGACAAGGCTGTCTTTCTCGGCGCTGCGTACAATAAAGCTCGCGCTTTGGCCGACATTTTTCGCTTCCGTTCTACAGCTAATTGAGGTGTGTGGTACCTATGCTCATTCGGAAGCGCTTTCGCAGTTCTTCGCTTTTGGTTCGACTGAAGAAACGGAGTTCGCAATAGCACGCTCACCGTCGGGCAGCCTTGTTGGGAATTTCGTGTGGATAGCGTAAGCTGCCACAACTGTCCGCTAAGAGTCCGGGCTAGCGGAGCCGGGCCCCGTGCAGGTATCGCCTCTAGCCCGTAGTACGGTACTCATGGGCCATAGCGCTGCAGATTTTTATCAGAGAGAAGCGGACCGTCAAAATGGGTCAGCTAAAACTCTCTATTCTCTCTGGTGGTGATGCGCTACCAGATAACCCAGAGAACGGTGAAGCCACCGAAGAAAGAGCGGAGAATAAAAGTATGACAAAGGCTCAACAGATGGTCTCTCGCTGCGATGTACTACGAGACAAGGCCGGTGTATATCGCGCGCCTTCCCTCATGCGGCGATTGCTTCGTCAAACGCAGCACATATACACCATCACCTAGAAGACTGCAGGGAGTATGGTAACAACAGAGAATTTTTTTCTCCTTTTTTCTTGTTTTTGTTATTTAGTGGTTTCTGGTACTAGGTGACAGAGTGTCATCAGTTGCCACCTTTTATTTCGTGTACGCACGAGTGGCAATCACACGAGAGACGGTTATATGCTCTGGAGCGGTAAGTTCTTGATGATGCGGGCACGTTTTGTGTATGTATATGTGGCGCTTTTATAAAGGTTCATTGGAAGAAGTGCTGCTCCCTTTTTGTCGTTTTCGTCCTTTGTGTAGTTTTGTGCTTTCCTCGTCTACCCTGAAATCTTCGAATCTGCTTTGGAATGTACCGTACGTGCAAAATTGCCTAACGGAAATTAGGAACCACGTTTGTCATTGCACTTAGCGAAAGTAAGCTGCAGGCATAGTCTCCGAAAGTACAGTCATGGACAAATGATACGCGAACACAAAGATGCGAACCAGAACAAATAACTAGAGCGATTTCTTTCCAATCTTAGTAAAATGGACGCGTAGCTTAATTACAGTAAGAAAGTTTGGAACTGTGGCTTTCGAAAACATCAACAGCGAAGCGTTACTAGAACTTCCCGAATTTTACGAACAATGCTTGAACAAAATCTCTGAGAAACTTTTCCAACGAAGTTATCGAGCTTAACGTCGGATAACAAGCCCTGAAGGCTATTTCAAAATAAAACCTGTGAACAAAATCTGCCTGACATTTATTTCCAACCACCTTGTCTTGGATTTCTTTTCGAATATATGTTCGCAACAAAAGGTCTGAGCAGAACGTCCAAACAAAATACCAGCCGAAGTGCCCAAGAACGACCGCCGAACGTAATTCCTGGACAAAATCTTCAAATGTAAACCCGAATATCAGTTCCTTATGATTCTCAGAATGTAATTCCTGATAAAATTTTAAAATTTTGTTTACACACTTTCTGACGATAAGCCCCGAACAAAATTTCTGAACGAAATATCCACATGGATGCTGAAAAAATCTCGGAAGGTAATTTTTGAACGATATCCCAGAAACAAATCTGCCAGATGATTTCCGAACGTATGATATGGACGAAATCTCCGAATGTGTTCTCCGGATATTTCTCCACGTCTAGAGGACGGCGTTATTAACGAACGAAATATCAAAAAAAATGTCCGGATGTAGTTTCCAAACGCAAACTGCAAGTGAAATATCCAAATATACTTTCCGATCGAACTTAAGCTTCGAACGAAATCTCCACCCGTAAACTCTCAATGAAACATCCGAACGTAAACTCCGACCGTTATTTCCGAACAAAATCCCCCGAAGCGTACTAGCGCAACGTTAGCTTCCAACATAATTTCTGAACAAAATCTCCGAATGTACTTTCCGAACATAACGTACGAACGAAATGTCCGATCAAACTACCCGAAAGTATTTTCTACATGTATGCGGGAAGTAAATTCTCGGAACGTAAGTAGAGTGGTGATCGCGAATAACCGCCTACGTGCTTGCGCGGTAATACGGTTGGTAAAAGAAAAGAAAAGAAAAGCAATGCCGCTGTCATTTGCTCAAGCGGAATGAGAAAGCAGGAAGTAAAGGTATTAGAGGGAGATGGGGTAAGCGGATTCTTGGAATACTTAAGTGTGGGATGAAAGTTGACGATTGAGGCTGAAACAATGAATTTCTGAGTTAAAAAATTGCTTCGTTCTTGCGTGAAATACTACTAGTTTGGCAGTCCCCTCCGAAGACAGGTTGATGCCATACGGCGCTGGTGGTTTTCTTGTATAGCTTCTATATTCATTAGTTACTTGCAGACGGCACTTAAGGAGTAAGTCGGGCGAAGCAAAAATGCGTCATATCGGCTAAGAATGTGTAAAGTTCTTGGAGGTGTCAAAGCAATAAATGAGATACTTCAATTAAAGCAAAAAAGGGTAGCGTCCGATTGATGAATTTTGTAATGGCGACCAAACCACACATTTTACATGAGTAAATCCGGATGCTTCAGATTATGTCTTCATAGGACGTGGCGAGGTTTGTACAGTTTTCCTACAGGTAACGACTGCTTCTTTCACGAAAAGAAGAACAACACCGCATGATCATAGAGCGTAAGCACTGTGAACACAAACACAAATACTGTCTGAGGAAAATGCGATTTGATAATGCGGAATACCAGGGAGTCTTTTATTGCTTTTCTAATACACCACTACAACACCTGGGGTGACTACTGCAATCGCCGATATAGCGGCGAAAACAGCGCAGTTAGAAATGCGAGCCACTGCTGATGCGAAAGCAAAGCTACAGAGAGAGCGTGTGCTACGTTTTACGGGAGCTTCCTCTCCGACTCCGTGAGCTCGACATGGAGAAATGGATCGGAGTAGAGAACTAGAAAAGCACACTTCTCACAAGCCGTGCCTACGAAGTACAGAGTACCTCTTTGTACTTCACGGCTTTTCTCCGCAACTCACCAATTTCAGTCGCCGTCATGGACCTCGATAACTTCGAGAAACTAAAAAGCAACTTACGCATTTGGAGGCGGATGAGGTTCTTCTCTATATGGGGAGGATGATCAGAGATGCCGTTTTCCACTCAAACGTATTGTGAAAAAGTGGTAGCGAGACTTATCGGAGGCGACGAGTTGTTTACCATTCTTGGCAATGATAAATTTGCCAGGATTTTATGAGAAGCGTGTTGGGCCACTTCGAGAAACTTCATCCCGATATCCCGAAAAAACGGTATCGGCCCCTGAAACACTGTCTGAGCTAATTCACCGAGGTCTTGTAACCTTTCTGTGCTCCTTTTACGTTCAGAGCTTGTTCTGAGAGAAAATGTTTCGGTGTTTCGTTCAAAATTACGTTCGGAGATTTCGTTCAATGCTTATGGTTGAAATGGACGTGTGGACCCGTTTGGAATATAAAGTCGGGCACATTTCATTCGCAGATTTCCTGCGCAAATTGCTTGTCAGATATTATCAGATAGTAGCACAACTGCCGATCGCTTGGTCGCGACGGCGGCAGAAGGCTCTCGGTCGAGCGACGAGCACACGAAACGCGTGTACGGCCTACGCGAGACGATACGCTGTTGTCGCGGCCGGCCGGTGCATCGGCAAGCGAACGACTACAGCGGCTGTGCGGCGAACTGCAGGCACGCGGCCGGGCGTCTCTACGAGTGCGTAATACGTACAAGGGCCGACGCGAGACGATACGCTGTGTGTCGCGGCCTGCCGTTGCGTCGGCGGGCGAACGACTAGGGCGGCTGTGCGACGAACTGCAGGCTCGCGGCCGGGCGTCTCTTCGAGTGCGTAATACGTAGAACGGCCGACGCGGGATGATACGCTGTGTGTCGCGACCGGACGGTGCGTCGGCGCGCGAATGACTACCGCGGCTGTGCGGCGAACTGCAGGCTCGCAGCCGGGCCGCCGGGCGTCTCTACGAGCGCGTAATACGTAGAAAGGCCGAGGCGAGACGATTCGCTGTTGTCGTGGCCACCCTGTGCGTCGGCGCGCGAACAACTTTGGCGGCTGTGCGGTGCACTGCAGGCTCGCAGGTGGGAGTCTCTCCGAGTTTGGTAATATGCAGAACGGCCGACGTTGAACGATACGTTGTTGTCGCGGCCGGCTGGTGCGCCGGCGCGCGAACGACTACGGGGGCTGTGCGGCGAACTGCAGGCCCGCGGCCGGGCGTCTCTTCGAGTGCGCAATACGAAGAACGGCCGACGCGAGACGATACGCTGTTGTCGCGGCGGGCCGGTGCTTCGGCGTGCGAACCACTAAGGCGGCTGTGTGACGAACTGCATGGAATTCTTTCATTAAAATTGTTCAGGAGTCTTCCATCATACGCGCCGAATGACTGATTAATCTATACCACCGGTGGCATGGTCGACTAGGGCTGCGAGCACAACTCTGTGCCACATGTCGTTGTTGCTGATGCCGGTCGCCTGCTCGTAACAGCTGCATGTAATGCTTGCTTAGTCCTCTCGAAGTGTCATACTGCATCCGTTATCTTTTATCTGATAACTAAAAAAACCATGGTCCAAGCACCGCTGAATTTGATTGGACGCCGCTTAAGAGTACGGCGGCTGTGCGTCGAACTGCAGGCTCGCGGCCGGGCGTCTCTTCGAGTGCGTAATACGTACAACGGCCGACGCGAGACTATACGCTGTGTGTCGCGGCCGGCCGTTGCGTCGGCGTGCGAACGACTACGGCGGCTGTGCGACCAACTGCAGGCTCGCGGCCGGGCGTCTCTCCGAGTGCGTAATACGTAGAGTAGTAGTAGTAGTGGTTTGATGGAAAAGGAAAAGAAATTGGACTGGGGATATTATTGAGCCCAGCTGGGGGCTCACCGGCATACAACCCAGTCCGGGGGATGGGGAATGTAGAAGGGGATGAATAGGATAGGGTAGAGAAAAAGGAGATAGGTAAAGAGAAAAGTTTAGCGCCGCGAGGAAAAGAAGCGTTGCCACAGTCACTGGGGGCCACCGAACACAGTACACATCACAAACACAGGTCCTGGCGTCATGCTGCGTCCGGGAGAAGTTCTCGACGGGAGCGGTGGAGCGTAGAGGCGAGGCTGTGCTGCGATGAGTCGTGGCGCGGTGGTCCGAAGTGAGGGGAGCTTGCTGGGTGATGTTCGTGGTAGTAGAGCGGTTACTGGCGAGCGGGAGCAGGCGCTCGACGGCCCCACGCAGCAGAGCGCTCGACGCCCGAACGAAACACCCATGGCTCGCGACGCGTGGCCGGCATAATCGCGATACCGCCCCGGCCGCGCAGGAGCGAACGAAAAACACGTCCGCACCCCACGACGACCGAGGCCAAACCCGTAATACGTAGAACGGCCGACGCGGGATGATACGCTGTGTGTCGCGGCCGGCCGGTGCGTCGGCGCGCGAACGACTACGGCGGCTGTGCGGCGAACTGCAGGCTCGCAGCCGGGCCGCTGGGCGTCTCTATGAGCGCGTAATACGCAGAAAGGCCGAGGCGAGACGATGCGCTGTCGTCGTGGCCGCCCTGTGCTTCGGCGCGCGAACAACTTTGGCGGCTGTGCGGTGCACTGCAGGCTCGCAGGCGGGAGTCTCTCCGAGTTTGGTAGTATGCAGAACAGCCGACGCGAAACGATACGCTGTTGTCGCGGCCGGCTGGTGCGCCGGCGCGCGAACGAATACGGCGGCTGTGCGGCGAACTGAAGGCTCGCGGCCGGGTGTCTCTACAAGTGCGTAATACGTAGAACGGCCGACGCGAGACGATACGCTGTTGTCGCGGCCGGTCAGTGCGTCCGCGCTCGAACGACTACGGTGGCTGTGCGGCGAGAGAGAGAGACGAGAACGGCCTTTAGTTGAGGTAACCGGCAGTCGGGGAGCGGATCAGGCCACGCAGGGTTTCACCGTCCTCGTAGTCTTCACCGCTCACCGCGGTCGTCGGGCCGACCCCGAGGTCTGCGTCTGGTCGGCGCGGGCTACTTGGCGTGCCGCCCCCCCTGTCGCCCTAGCCTTCGCTTCCGCAGGGAGGAGGGCCGAGCGGCGAACTGAAGCCTCGCGGCCGGGCGTCTCTACAAGTGCGTAATACGTAGAAACGGCAGACGCGAGACGATACGCTGTTGTCGCGGCCGGCCGGTGCGTCGCCGCATCGAAGCGACATGTGGCGTGCTGCGCAGCGCACTGTGAGCTTGCGGCCGCGTGTCTCTACGAGTGCGGAATAATACGTATAACTGGCGACTCTAGACGAATACGCTGTGTGTCGCGGCAGCTCGGTAAGTAGGAGGCGCGCGAACGACTAAGCCTGCTTTGCGGCGAACCTGCAGGCTTGAGGCCCGCGCTTCTCTACGAGTTCGTAATACGGTTGACGGCCGACGCGAGACGATACGCTGGTGCTGCGCCCGGCATGTGCATCGGCGCTCGAAAGACTACGGCGGCTGTGCGGCGCACTGCAGACTCGCTTCCGGGCGTCTCCACGGGTGCGTAATACGTTGAACGGCCGACTCGAGACGATACGCTGTTTTCGCGGCCGGCCGGTGCGGCGGCGCTCGAACGGCTACGCGGCTGTGCGGCGAACTGCAGGCACGCGCCGGGCGTCTATATGAGTGCGTAATACGTCGAACGGCCAACGCGAGACAATAAGCTTTTGTGGTCGAGCGGTGCGTCGGCGTGGAACAACTACGGTGGCTGTGCTTCGAACTGCAGGCTCGTGGCCGGGCGTCTCTACGAGTGCGTAATACGTAGAACGGCCGACGCAAGACGATACGCTGTTGTCGCGGCCGGTCGCTGCGTCGGCGCGCGAACGAGTACGGTGGCTGTGGGGCGAACGGCAGGCTCGCGGCCGGGCGTCTCTTCAAGTGCGTAAAACGTAGAACGGCCGACGCAAGACGATACGCTTGTTCGCGGCCGGCGGGTGCGTGGGAGCGCGAACGGATACGCGGCTGTGCGGCGAACTGCAGGCACCTTGCCTGGCGTCTATACGAGTGCGTAATACGTAGAACGGCCGACGCGAGACGATACGCTGTTGTCGCGGCCGGTCGGTGCGTCGGCGCGCGAACGACTACGGCGGCTGTGCGGCGAACTGCAGGCTCGCGGCCGGGCGTCTCTACAAGTGCGCAATACGTAGAACGGCCAACGCCAGAGAATAGGCTGTTGTCGCGGGTGGTCGGTGCGTAGGGGAGCGAACGACTACGGTGGCTGTGCGGGGAACTGCAGGCTCGCGGCCGGGTGCCTCTACGAGTGCGTAATACGTACAACGGCCGACGCGAGACGATACGCTGTTGTCGCGGGCCGGCCGGTGCGTCGGCGCGCGAACGACGGCGGCTGTGCGGCGAACTGCAGGCTCGCGGCCGGGCGTCTCTACGAGTGCGTAATACGTAGAACGGCCGACGCGAGCGAGACTGTTGTCGCGGCCGGCCGGTGCGTCGGCGCGCGAACGACTACGGCGGCTGTGCGGCGAACTGCAGGCTCGCGGCCGGGCGTCTCTACGAGTGCGTAATACGTAGAACGGCCGACGCGAGACGATACGCTGTTGTCGCGGCCGGCCGGTGCGTCGGCGCGCGAACGACTACGGCGGCTGTGCGACGCACTGCAGGCTCGCGGCCGGGGCGTCTCTCCGAGTGCGCGATACGCAGAATGGCCGACGCGAGACTGTTGTCGCTGTCGGCCGGTGCGTCGGCGCGCGAACGACTACGGCGGCTGTGCGGCGCACTGCAGGCTCGCGGCTGGGGCGTCTCTCCGAGTGCGTAATACGTAGAACGGCCGACGCGAGACGATACGCTGTTGTCGCGGCCGGCCGGTGCGTCGGCGCGCGAACGACTACGGCGGCTGTGCGGCGAACTGCAGGCTCGCGGCCGGGCGTCTCTACGAGTGCGTAATACGTAGAACGGCCGACGCGAGACGATACGCTGTTGTCGCGGCCGGCCGGTGCGTCGGCGCGCGAACGACTACGGCGGCTGTGCGGCGCACTGCAGGCTCGCGGCCGGGGCGTCTCTCCGAGTGCGTAATACGTAGAACGGCCGACGCGAGACGATACGCTGTTGTCGCGGCCGGCCGGTGCGTCGGCGCGCGAACGACTACGGCGGCTGTGCGACGCACTGCAGGCTCGCGGCCGGGGCGTCTCTTCGAGTGCGTAATACGCAGAACGGCCGACGCGAGACTGTTGTCGCGGCCGGCCTGTGCGTCGGCGCGCGAACGACTACGGCGGCTGTGCGGCGAACTGCAGCTCGCGGCCGGCGCGTCTCTACGAGTGCGTAATACGTAGAACGGCCGACGCGAGACGATACGCTGTTGTCGCGGGCGGCCGGTGCGTCGGGCACGAACGACTACGGCGGCTGTGCGGCGAACTGCAGGCTCGCGGCCGCGTGTCTCTACGAGTGCGTAATACATACAACGGCCGACGCGAGACGATACGCTGTTGTCGCGGCCGGCCGGTGCGTCGGCGCGCGAACGACTATGGCGGCTGTGCGGCGCACTGCAGGCTCGCGGCCGGGCGTCTCTACGAGTGCGTAATACGTAGAACGGCCGACGCGAGACGATACGCTGTTGTCGCGGCCGGCCGGTGCGTCGGCGCGCGAACGACTACGGCGGCTGTGCGGCGAACTGCAGGCTCGCGGCCGGGCGTCTCTACGAGTGCGTAATACGTAGAACGGCCGACGCGAGACGATACGCTGTTGTCGCGGCCGGCCGGTGCGTCGGCGCGCGAACGACTACGGCGGCTGTGGGACGCACTGCAGCCTCGCGGCTGGGGCGTCTCTCCGAGTGCGCGATACGCAGAATGGCCGACGCGAGACTGTTGTCGCTGTCGGCCGGTGCGTCGGCGCACGAACGACTACGGCGGCTGTGCGGTGAACTGCAGGCTCGCGGCCGGGCGTCTCTACGAGTGCGTAATACGTAGAACGGCCGACGCGAGACGATACGCTGTTGTCGCGGCCGGCCGGTGCGTCGCGCACGAACGACTATGGCGGCTGTGCGGCGAACTGCAGGCACGCGGCAGGTCTTCTCTACGAGTGCGTAATACGTAGAACGGCCGACGCGAGACGATACGCTGTTGTCGCGGCGAGCCGTTGTTTCGGCGCGAGAACAACTACGGCGGCTGTGCGGCGAACTTCAGAAAATTCTTCCATGAACATTGTTCAGGAGTCGTCCATCGTACGCGCCAAATGGAAGGATAATCTGTACCACCAGGCGGCATGGTCGACTAGGGCGCGAGCACAACTCTGCGCCACACCTCGTTGTTGCTGATGCCGCTCGCCTGGTCGTAACGGCTGCATGTAATGCTTGCTTAATCTTCTCCAAGTGTCATACTGCATCAGTGAAGTTTGGTTCGTTGTTGAAGGTGGTTGGTGTCGTCGTGGAGGGTGGTGAAGGACCCGATGACGAGAAGAGGAGGTAGATGATGAAGCAAAAATTCTATTTACACTTATTTACAGAGCAGACGATGAAGCATAACACAAGACAAGGAATACTGGATTAAAATTAAAAGGCGCCGCAGCGCGCAAAAGGGGGTATCGAGGCGCGATCCCTGTAGGGGGTCCGGAGGCCAAAAAGGTGACAAACCGCCGCACGGTTGGCCTAAAGGTGCGTGGGGTCCTGGCGCCCAGAAACCGCCACGGGAGCGAGTCTTCCGGCGACCGCTCTGGTCCGCAACTCCGAACCAACTCGTCGAAGCATGCGCGAGCAGGGCGCGAGCAATGCCGCCTCCCCCACAGCAGCGCACATGCCGATAAGGGTTTTGACCTCCGCTCCGCCCCTGGCCGTCCCCGAAGGTCAGGATGAAAGGAAAGCCTCCCCCGACGCCGCGTAAAAGCCGCCGGCGAGGCCCATACAAAGGGTTGCGACTGGCTGGCGTCGGCGGAGGCCGCCCCAACATTCCGCCACCGGATGGGGAGACCCGACAAGGCCACGAGAAGGGAGGGGGTCATCGTCAAGACGGGGTTCATCGGCGCTGCAATCATTACAGCATCTGTTATCTTTTTCTGATAACTAAAAAAACCATGGTCCAAGCACCGCTGAATTTGATTGGACGCCACCGATGGCAGTGGTGTTTGTGGGTATATAAAGACCTGCCCCTTCCAGTCAAGCTGCATATTTCTCCCAAACCATTCTATTTTTTGTGCCTTGACATCGCTACTTGGTCCATTTTAGTTTTTCTCGGTCATGTTGTCCACTCGTCTCCGAAACGCCCTGGAGTGTATCAGAAGCTCCCCACCACAGCAGAAGGAACGCCGGCGATGTAGCCGTCGCAATCGTCCCCGATTCCTTGAAAACGTCGTCGAAGAATTCAGGGATGGCAAGACAACCCAGGAGTGCCTGGAAATCTTCGTAAAGATTCTGTCAGTGATCTTCACTCGGGGAGAGACGTTCTATGCTCGTTTTTTGACTAAAAATGACGGTGGCTGGCCGCATTGGATGATGACAGGAAACACTACCAAAGTGCAAGGCGAAGAACCGTGCAACCTGGAACACGTCACAGAAGATCTGTGGTGCAGCGTTGTGGGCCACAGCAGTCCCAGTGCCATTATCAGCAACGACAACCCCACCATCAAGAAACACAAGGTGCCGCCTTTCGGATCCGGCTCATCACTCCGAACACAACATTGCTACCGCGTCGGTGATTATGGCGCTTTGATACTAGTCGTGTCGCCGACGTCAACTTGGAATAAGCGGAAGCAAAAGAGCGTGTGCTACGTGTTACGGGAGCTTGCTCTCCGACTCCGTGAGCTCGACATGGAGAAATGGATCGGTGTAGAGAACTACAAAAGCACGCTTCTCACAAGCCGTGCCTACGATGTACAGAGTGCCTCTTTGTACTTCACCGCTCTGCTCCAGAACTCACCAGTTTCAGTCGCCTTCATGGACCTCGATAACTTCAAGAAACTCAACAGCAAACTGACACATTTGGACGCGGATGAGGTTCTTCTCTGCGTGGGAAGGATGATCAGAGATGCCGTTTCAACTGAAACTTATTGTGGAAAAGTGGTAGCGGGGCATATCGGAGGTGACGAGTTTATGTTTACCATTCTTGGGCATGATATAGTTGCCAGGGATTTTATGAGAAGCGTGTTGGGCCACTTCGAGCATCTTCATCCCGATTTCAGCAAAAACGAAGTCCATGAAAAGTTTCAGGAGTTTAAGGAAGAGCATGGTTTTAGTGCATCAGTGGGCATATCTGCTTGGAAATGGGACAGTGATTCTTCGGTCGAAAGATCGGCCACTTATGTGGAGAAATCCAAGCAAACCAAGATGGCACTCGAAGAGAATGCTAGAAGAGCCAATGAAACTCTCCTAATTGCTAAGGAGAACAAGACCAGGCGTCGTGGAGGAAATGTGCTACTGTGGAGCGAACTTTCGAAGTGAACAATTTGTGTAGCTAAGAACGCTTTTTAGTGTGGAAATAAAAAGAATTTTTTGAACCGAATGATGACACAAAATGGAGTTCTGTTTAAAACACGCGTCACTGGAGCTCGGGTGGAAACCATGTGCTTCGTTAGCGTGTGCACGAGGTGTAGCAAACCTGTTTCCCATCTGTGATCGGTCATCAATGCATGTAGAACGAACATAATGCAATGATTAGAAAACCGTTGGCCCCAGGGTGAAATAACGGCGGCGTCTGCCAGTGCAGCAAGCCACTGCAACGGGTGAATACGCGACAAATACGGCGCAGAGACAGCTTGTTGCCGCCCCTGATTTAAACAGCAGCAGGGTCAGCATGCCAGAGGTAAAGTGACTTTACTCGTCCACTGCCCTGGAGAAAAAAAGGGTATCGTCCCCTGAAACACTGTCTGAGCTAATTCACCGAGGTTTTGTAAACTTTCTGTGCTCCTTTTACGTTCAGAGCTTGTTCTGGGAGAAAATGTTTCGGTGTTTCGTTCAAAAATACGTTCGGAGATTTCGTTCAACGCTTATATTTGAAATGGGGGTGTGGACCCGTTTGGAATATAAAGTCGGGCCCATTTCATTCGCAGAATTCCCGCGCGAATTGCGTTCAGATATTATCAGATAGTAGTACAACGGCCGATCTCGTGGTCGCGACGGCGGCAGAAGGCTCTCGGTCGAGCGACGAGCACGCGAAACGCGTGTTCGACCTACGCGAGACGATACGCTGTTGTCGCGGCCTGCCGGTGCGTCGGCAAGCGAACGACTAAAGCGGCTGTGCGGCGAACTGCAGGCTCATGGCCTGGAGTCTCTCCAAGTGCGTAATACGGAGAACGGCCGACGCGAGACTGTTGTCGCGGCCGGCCGGTGCGTCAGCGCGAAAGACTATGGCGGCTGTGCGGTGAACTGCAGGCTCGCGGCCTGGCGTCTCTACGAGTGCGTAATACGTAGAACGGCCGACACGAGACGATACGCGGTTGTCGAGGCAGGCAACTGCGTCGGCGCGCGAACGACTACGGCGGCTGTGTGGTGCACTGCAGGCTCGCGGCCGGGCGTCTCTACGAGTGCGTAATACGTAGAACGGCAGACGCGAGACGATACGCTGTTGTCGCCGCCGGTCGGTGCGTCGGCGCGTGAACGACTACGGCGGCTGTGCGGCGAACTGCAGGCTCGCGGCCGGGCGTCTCAACGAGTGTGTAATACGTAGCACGGCCGACGCGAGACGATACGCTGTTTTGTCGGCCAGCCGGTGCGTCGCGCAGGCTCGCGGCCGGGCGTCTCTAACGTAATACTAGAACGGCCGACGCGAGACGGCGTCGCGGCCGGCCGGTGCGTCGGCGCGCGAACGACTACGGCGGCTGTGCGGCGAACTGCAGGCTCGCGGCCCGGCGTCTCTACGAGTGCGTAATACGTAGAACGGCCGACGCGAGACGATACGCTGTTGTCGCGGCCGGCCGGTGCGTCGGCGCGCGAACGACTACGGCGGCTGTGCGGCGCACTGCAGGCTCGCGGCCGGGCGTCTCTACGAGTGCGTAATACGTAGAACGGCCGACGCGACGATACGCTGTTGTCGCGGCGGCCGGTGCGTCGGCGCGCGAACGACTACGGCGGCTGTGCGGCGAACTGCAGGCTCGCGGCCGGGCGTCTCTACGAGTGCGTAATACGTAAAACGGCCGACGCGAGACGATACGCTGTTGTCGCGGCCGGTCGGTGCGTCGGCGCGAACGACTACGGCGGCTGTGCGGCGAACTGCAGGCTCGCGGCCGGGCGTCTCTACGAGTGCGTAATACGTAAAACGGCCGACGCGAGACGATACGCTGTTGTCGCGGCCGGCTCGTGCGTCGGCGCGCGAACGACTACGGCGGCTGTGCGGCGAACTGCAGGCTCGCGGCCGGGGCGTCTCTCCGAGTGCGTAATACGGAGAATGGCCGACGCGAGACTGTTGTCGCGGCCGGCCGGTGCGTCGGCGCGCGAACGACTACGGCTGCTGCGCAGCGCACTGCAAGCTTGCGGCCGGGCGTCTCTACGAGTGCGTAATACGTAGAACGGCCGACGCGAGACGATACGCTGTTGTCGCGGCCGGCCGGTGCGTCGGCGCGCGAACGACTACGGCGGCTGTGCGGCGAACTGCAGGCTCGCGGCCCGGGCGTCTCTACGAGTGCGTAATACGTAGAACGGCCGACGCGAGACGATACGCTGTTGTCGCGGCCGGGCCGGTGCGTCGGCGCGCGAACGACTACGGCGGCTGTGCGGCGCACTGCAGGCTCGCGGCCGGGCGTCTCTACGAGTGCGTAATACGTAGAACGGCCGACGCGAGACGATACGCTGTTGTCGCGGCCGGCCGGTGCGTCGGCGCGCGAACGACTACGGCGGCTGTGCGGCGAACTGCAGGCTCGCGGCCGGGCGTCTCTACGAGTGCGTAATACGTAGAACGGCCGACGCGAGACGATACGCTGTTGTCGCGGCCGGCCGGGGCGTCGGCGCGCGAACGACTACGGCGGCTGTGCGGCGAACTGCAGGCTCGCGGCCGGGCGTCTCTACGAGTGCGTAATACGTAGAACGGCCGACGCGAGACGATACGCTGTTGTCGCGGCCGGCCGGTGCGTCGGCGCGCGAACGACTACGGCGGCTGTGCGGCGCACTGCAGGCTCGCGGCCGGGCGTCTCTACGAGTGCGTAATACACGAAACGGCCGACGCGAGACGATACGTGTTGTCGCGCATGTGCGTCGGCCGGGCGTCGCGTCCGCGACTGTGTAATGTACACGGCCGCGACGACGATACGCTGTTGTCGCGGCCGGCCGGTGCGTCGGCGCGCGAACGACTACGGCGGCTGTGCGGCGAACTGCAGGCTCGAACGAGTGCGTACGTAGAACGGCCGAGCGATACGGGAGACGATAGCTGTTGTCGCGGCCGGCCGGTGGTCGAACGAACTGTGTGAAGGGTGCGTCGTACCTGCGGTGCGTCGCGAACGCCGGTGCGCTGGGCGACTGCCGGGTACGGAACGATTCTGTGCAGACGATGAAGCATAACAAAGAGACGATACGCTGTTGTCCGGCGCAGCGGTGCATCGTGGCGCGAGCACCACTACGGCGGCTGTCAAACCGCCGCGGTGAACGTGCAGGGTCTTGGCGCCCATGAAACCCACACGGGAGTGAGTCATTCGAGCGACCGCTCTGGGCAGCAACTCCGAACCAACGTGGAAGCATGCGCGAGCAATGCCGCCTCCCCCACAGCAGCGCACATGCCGATAAGGATTTTGACCTCCGCTCCGCCCCTGACCATCCCCGAAGGTCAGCAAGAAAGGAAAGCCTCCCCCGACGCCGCGTAAAAGCCTCCGGCTAGGCCCATACAAAGGGCTGCGACTGGCTGGCGTCGGCGGAGGCCACCCCAACATTCCGCCACAGGATGGGGAGACCCGACAAGGTCACGAGAAAGGAGGCGGGTCATCGTCAAGACGGTGTTCATCGGCGCTGCAATCATTACAGCATCTGTTATCTTTTATCTGATAACTAAAAAACTCATGGTCCAAGCACCGCTGAATTTGATTGGACGCCACCGATGGCAGTGGTGTTTGTGGGTATATAAAGACCTGCCTACTACAGTCAAGCTGCATAGTTCTCCCAAACCATTCTATTTTGTGTAGCTTGACATCGCTACTTGGTACATCTTAGTTTTTCTCGGTCATGTTTTCCACTCGTCTCCGAAACGCCTGGAGTGTTTCAGAAGCTCCCCACCACAGCAGAACGAACGCCGGCGATGTAGAAGTCGCAATCGTCCCCGGATACCCTGAAAACGTCGTGGAAGAATTCAGGATGGCAAGACAGCCCAGGAGTGCCTGGAAATCTTCGTAAAGATTCTGGCAGTGATCTTCACTCGAGGGAGAGACGTTCTATGCTCGCTTTTTGCTAAAAACGACGATGGTTTTGCCCCAGTGGATGGTAGCCGGTACTAGTACCTTAGCGCAAAGAGACGAACCGTGCAACCTGGAACACTTCACAGAAGAACTATGGGATAACTTTCTGTGCCGCAGTTTGTCCCAGTGCCATAATTGGCAACGTCAACCCTACAATTCAAGAACTCAAGTTGCCGCCCTTCGGATCCGGCTCGTCGCTCGAGAACATCATTGCTTCCGCGTCGGCGATTCTGGCGCTTTGATGATTGTCATGTCGCCGACGTCAAGCTGGAGTCAGCTGCAGCGAATGAGCGTGTGCTACGTACTGGGAGAGCTTGCGCTCCGACTTCGCCAGCTCGAAATGAAGAAATGGATTGGAGTTGAGAACTCCAAAAGCACGCTTCTCCACAAGCCGCGCCTACAAAGTACAGAGTGCCTCTTTGTACTCAATTGCTGTGTTCTGCAACTCACCGATTTCAGTTGCTTTCATGGACCTTGATAACTTCAAGAACCTCAACAGCAAACTGACCCACTTGGAGGCGGACTGTGATTCTTCTCTGTGTGGGAAGGATGATCCGTGAAGTTGTGTCCACTCAAACGTATCGTGAAAAAGTGGTTGCCGGCATATTGGAGGTGAGAGTTTATGTTTTACCATCCTGGGGCATGAAGAATTTGCCACCGATTTCATGAGAACAGTTTTGGGCCACTTCGAGAATCTTCAGCCCAATTTCAGCAAAGTCGAAGTGGATGAAAAATTTCAGGAATTTAAGCAAGACCATGGTTTTAGTGCATCCGTGGGCATATCTACTTGGAATGGGATTGCTGATTCTTCAGAGAAAAGTTCCTGCATTGGTGTGGCGAATTTTAAGAAAGCCAAGATAGCAGTCGAAGAGAATGCCAGAAGAGCAAATCAAACTCTCCTACTTGCTAAGGAGAACAAAACCAGATATCGTGGAGGAAATGTGCTACTGTGGAGCGAACTTTCGAAGTGAAGAAGCTGTACAACTAAGTACGCTTTTTCGTGTGGAAATAAAAAGAATCGTTTGAACCTAATGATGGTGCAACTCGAAGTTGTGGTTTAAACACGCGTCGCTGGAGCTTGGGCGGAATCTATGTGCTTCGTTAGCGTGTGCACGACGTGTAGCACATGTGTCTCCCATCTGTGATCGGTCATCAATGCATGGAGAACGAAAATAATGCAATGCTTACAAAACCGTTTGCCCCAGGGTGAAATAACGGCGGCGACTGCCGGTGCAGCACGCAACTGCAACGGGTGAATACGCGACAAATACGGCGCAGAGACAGCTTGTTGCCGCCTCTGATTAAACAGAAGCAGGGTCAGCATGCCAGAGTAAAGTTGCTTTACTCGTCCACTCCATTGGAGAAAAAAACGGTATCGTCCTCTGGAACACTGTCTGAGCTTTATTCACCGAGGTCTTGTAACCTTTCTGTGCTCTTTTTCCGTTCAGAGCTTACGTTCAGAGCTTGTTCTGGGAGAAAATGTTTCGGTATTTCGTTCCAAAATACGTTCGGAGATTTCGGTCAGCGCTTATGGTTGAAATGGGCGTGTGGGCCCGTTTTCAATATAAAGTCAGGCATATTTAATTCGCAGATATCCCGCGCAAATTGTGGTCAGATATTATCAAACAGTAGCACAACGGCCGATCTTGTGGTAGGGACGGCAGCAGAAGGCTCTCGGCCGAGTCACGAGCTAGCGAAATGCGTGTAGGGCCTACGCGAGATGATACGCTGTTGTCGCGGCTGGCCGGTGCGTCGGCAAGCGAACGACTACGGCGGCTGTGCGCCGAACTGCAGGCTCCCGCCTGGGCGTTTTCTACGATTGCGTACTACGTAGAACGGATGACGCGAGACGCTATGCTGTTGTCGCGGCCGGCCGGTGCGCCGGCGGCGAACGACTAAGTGGCTGTGCGCCAAACTGCAGGATCGCGGCCGGGCGTCTCTACGATTGCGTAATACGTAGAACGGTCGATGTGAGACGATACGCTGTTGTCGCGCCCGGCTATTGCGCCGGCGCGCGAATGGCTACGGCGCCTGTGAGGCGAACTGCAGACTCGCGGCCGGGTGTCTCTACGAGTGCGTAATACGTACAACGGCCGACGCGAGACGATACGCTGTTGTCGCGGCCGGCCGGTGCGTCGGGCGCGAACGACTACGGCGGCTGTGCGGCGAACTGCAGGCTCGCGGCCGGGCGTCTCTACGAGTGCGTAATACGTAGAACGGCCGACGCGAGACGATACGCTGTTGTCGCGGCCGGCCGGTGCGTCGGCGCGCGAACGACTACGGCGGCTGTGTGGTGCACTGCAGGCTCGCGGCCGGGCATCTCCACGAGTGCGTAATACGTAGAACGGCCGAAGCGAGACGATACGCTGTTGTGCGGCCGGCCGGTGCGTCGGCGTGCGAACGACTACGGCGGCTGTTTGGTGAACTGCAGGCTCGCGGCCGGGCGTCTCTACGAGTGCGTAATACGTAGAACGGCCGACGCCAGACGATACTCTGTTGTCGCGGCCGTCCGGTGCGTCGGCGCGCGAACGACTACGGCGGCTGTGCGGCGCACTGCAGGCTCGCGGCCGGGCGTCTCTAAATGCATAATACGGAGAACGGCCGACGCGACACTGTTGTCGCGGCCGGCCGGTGCGTCGGAGCGAACGACTATGGCGGCTGTGCGGCGAACTGCAGGCTCGCGGCCGGGCGTCTCTACGAGTGCGTAATACGTAGAACGGCCGACGCGAGACGATACGCTGTTGTCGCGGCCGGCCGGTGCGTCGGCGCGCGAACGACTACGGCGGCTGTGCGGCGAACTGCAGGCTGCGTCTCTACGAGTGCGTAATACGTAGAACGGCCGACTTCAGACGATACGCTGTGTTCGCGGCCGGCCGGTGCGTCGGCGCACGAACGACTATGGCGGCTGTGCGGCGAACTGCAGGCTCGCGGCCGGGCGTCTCTACGAGTGCGTAATACGTAGAACGGCCGACTTCAGACGATACGCTGTTGTCGCGGCCGGCCGGTGCGTCACGCACGAACGACTATGGCGGCTGTGTGGCGAACTGCAGGCAGGAGGCAGGTCGTCTCTACGAGTGCGTAATACGTAGAACGGCCGACGCGAGACGATACGCTGTTGTCGCGGCCAGCAGTTGTTTCGGCGCGAGAACAACTACGGCGGCTGTGCGGCGAACTTCAGAAAATTCTTCCATGAACATTGTTCAGGAGTCGTCCATCGTACGCGCCAAATGGCAGGATAATCTGCACCACCGGGTGGCATGGTAGACTGGGGCTGCGAGCACAACTCTGCGCCACACCTCGTTGTTGCTGATGCCGTTTGCCTGGTCGTAACGGCTGCATGTAATGCTTGCTTAATCTTCTCCAAGTGTCATACTGCATCAGTAAAGTTTGGTTCGTTGTTGAAGGTGGTTGGTGTCGTCGCGGAGGGTGGTGAAGGACCCGATGACGAGACGAGGAGGTAGATGATGAAGAAAAGTCTGTTTACACTTATTTACAGAGCAGACGATGAAGCATAACACAAGACAAGGAAAACTGGATTAAAATTAAAAGCCGCCGCAGCGCAAAAAAGGGGGTATCGTGGCGCGATCGCTGGAGGGGTCCGGAGGCCAAAAAGGTGTCAAACCGCCGCACGGTTGGCCTAAAGGTGCGTGGGGTCCTGGCGCCCAGAAACCCACACGGGAGTGAGTCTTCGTGCGACCGCTCTGGGCAGCAACTCCGAACCAACTCGTCGAAGCATGCGCGAGCAATGCCGCCGTCCCCCACAGCAGCGCACATGCCGATAAGGATTTTGACCTCCGCTCCGCCCCTGACCATCGCCGAAGGTCAGCAAGAAAGGAAAGCCTCCCCCGACGCCGCGTAAAAGCCTCCGGCTAGGCCTCATACAAGGGCTGCGACTCGGCTGGGCGTCGGCGGAGGCCACCCCAACATTCCGCCACAGGATGGGGAGACCCGACAAGGTCACGAGAAAGGAGGCGGGTCATCGTCAAGACGGTGTTCATCGGCGCTGCAATCATTACAGCATCTGTTATCTTTTATCTAATAACTAAAAAAACCATGGTCCAAGCACCGCTGAATTTGATTGGACGCCACCGATGGCAGTGGTGTTTGTGGGTATATAAAGACCTGCCTACTACAGTCAAGCTGCATAGTTCTCCCAAACCATTCTATTTTGTGTAGCTTGACATCGCTACTTGGTACATCTTAGTTTTTCTCGGTCATGTTTTCCACTCGTCTCCGAAACGCCCTGGAGTGTTTCAGAAGCTCCCCACCACAGGAGAACGAACGCCGGCGATGTAGAAGTCGCAATCGTCCCCCGATACCCTGAAAAACGTCGTGGAAGAATTCAGGGATGGCAAGACAGCCAGGAGTGCCTGGAAATCTTCGTAAAGATTCTGGCAGTGATCTTCACTCGAGGAGAGACGTTCTATGCTCGCTTTTTTGACTAAAAACGACGATGGTTTGCCCCAGTGGATGGTAGCCGGTACTAGTACCTTAGCGCAAAGAGACGAACCGTGCAACCTGGAACACTTCACAGAAGAACTATGGGATAACTTTCTGTGCCGCAGTTGTCCCAGTGCCATAATTGGCAACGTCAACCCTACAATTCAAGAACTCAAGTTGCCGCCCTTCGGATCCGGCTCGTCGCTCGAGACACATCATTGCTTCCGCGTCGGCGATTCTGGCGCTTTGATGATTGTCATGTCGCCGACGTCAAGCTGGAGTCAGCTGCAGCGAATGAGCGTGTGCTACGTACTGGGAGAGCTTGCGCTCCGACTTCGCCAGCTCGAAATGAAGAAATGGATTGGAGTTGAGAACTCCAAAAGCACGCTTCTCACAAGCCGCGCCTACAAAGTACAGAGTGCCTCTTTGTACTCAATTGCTGTGTTCTGCAACTCACCGATTTCAGTTGCTTTCATGGACCTTGATAACTTCAAGAACCTCAACAGCAAACTGACCCACTTGGAGGCGGATGTGATTCTTCTCTGTGTGGGAAGGATGATCCGTGAAGTTGTGTCCACTCAAACGTATCGTGAAAAAGTGGTTGCCGGGCATATTGGAGGTGACGAGTTTATGTTTACCATCCTGGGGCATGAAGAATTTGCCACCGATTTTATGAGAACAGTTTTGGGCCACTTCGAGAATCTTCAGCCCAATTTCAGCAAAGTCGAAGTGGATGAAAAATTTCAGGAATTTAAGCAAGACCATGGTTTTAGTGCATCTGTGGGCATATCTACTTGGAAATGGGATGCTGATTCTTCAGAGAAAAGTTCCTGCATAGGTGTGGCGAATTTCAAGAAAGCCAAGATAGCAGTCGAAGAGAATGCTCGAAGAGCAAATAAAACACTCCTACTTGCTAAGGAGAACAAAACCAGACATCGTGGAGGAAATGTGCTACTGTGGAGCGAACTTTCGAAGTGAACAAGCTGTACAACTAAGTACGCTTTTTCGTGTGGAAATAAAAAGAATCGTTTGAACCTAATGATGGTGCAACTCGAAGTTGTGTTTTAAACACGCGTCGCTGGAGCTTGGGCGGAATCTATGTGCTTCGTTAGCGTGTGCACGACGTGTAGCACATGTGTCTCCCATCTGTGATCGGTCATCAATGCATGGAGGACGAAAATAATATAATGCTTACAAAACCGTTTGCCCCAGGGTGAAATAACGGTGGCGTCTGCCGGTGCAGCACGCAACTGCAACGGGTGAATACGCGACAAATACGGCGCAGAGACACCTTGTTGCCGCCTCTGATTTAAACAGCAGCAGGGTCAGCACACCAGAGTTAAAGTTGCTTTACTCGTCCACTCCATTGGAGAAAAAAACGGTATCGTCCTCAGGAACACTGTCTGAGCTTTATTCACAGAGGTCTTGCAACCTTTCTGTGCTCTTTTTCCGTTAAGAGTTCACGTTCAGAGCTTGTTCTGGGAGAAAATGTTTCGGTGTTTCGTTCCAAAATACGTTCGGAGATTTCGGTCAGCGCTAATGGTTGAAATGGGCGTGTGGGCCCGTTTTCAATATAAAGTCAGGCATATTTAATTCGCAGATATCCCGCGCAAATTGTGGTCAGATATTATCAAACAGTAGCACAACGGATGATGTTGTGGTCGGGACGGCAGCAGAAGGCTCTCGATCGAGTCACGAGCTGGCGAAATGCTTGTACGGCCTACGCGAGACGATACGCTGTTGTCGCGGCTGGCCGGTGCGTCGGCAAGCGAACGACTACGGCGGCTGTGCGCCGAACTGCAGGCTCCCAGCCTGGGCGTTTCTACGATTGCGTACTGCGTAGAACGGCTGACGCGAGATGATATGCTGTTGTCGCGCCCGGCTATTGCGCCGGCGCGCGAACGGCTACGGCGGCTGTGCTGCGAACTGCAGGCTCGCGGCCGGGTGTCTCTACGAGTACGTAATACATACAACGGCCGACGCGAGACGGTACGCTGTTGTCGCGGCCGGCTGGTGCGTCGGCGCGAACGACTATGGCGGCTGTGCGGTGAACTGGCAGGCTCGCGGCCTGGCGTCTCTACGAGTGCGTAATACGTAGAACGGCCGACGCGAGACGATACGCTGTTGTCGCGGCCGGCGGTGCGTCGGCGCGCGAACGACTACGGCGGCGCACTGCAGGCTCGCGGCCGGGCGTCTCTACGAGTGCGTAATACGTAGAACGGCCGACGCGAGACGATACGCTGTTGTCGCGGCCGGCCGGTGCGTCGGCGCGCGAACGACTATGGCGGCTGTGCGGACGCACTGCAGGCTCGCGGCCGGGCGTCTCTACGAGTGCGTAATACGTAGAACGGCCGACGCGAGACGATACGCTGTTGTCGCGGCCGCCGGTGCGTCGGCGCGCGAACGACTACGGCGGCTGTGCGGCGAACTGCAGGCTCGCGGCCGGGCGTCTCTACAAGTGCGTAATACGTAGAACGGCCGACGCGAGACGATACGCTGTTGTCGCGGCCGGCCGGTGCGTCGGCGCGCGAACGACTACGGCGGCTGTGCGGACGCACTGCAGGCTCGCGGCCGGGGCCCGTCTCTACGATGTGCGCCACTACGCAGAATGGCCGACGCGAGACGTTGTCGCTGTCGGCCCGTGCGTCGGACGCACGAACGACGACGGCCGGCTGCGCAGCGCATTGAAAGCTTGCGGCCGTGCCGTCTCTTCGAGGGCGCGTATACGTTGTGAACGGCCAGCACGAGATAATAAGCTGTAGTCGCGGGCTGCCGGTGCGTCGGCGTGGAACGACTACGGCGGCTGTGCAGCGAACTGCAGGCACGCGGCCGGGCGTCTCTACGAGTGCGATTACGTAGAACGGCCCACGAGAGCCGATGCGCTGTTGGCGCGGCCGGCCGGTGCGTCGGCGCGCGAACGACTACGGCGGCTGTGCGGCGCACTGTACGCTCGCGGGAGGGCGTCTCTCTGAGTGCGTAATACGTGGAACGGCAGACGCGAGACGATACACTGTTGTCGCGGCGGGCCGGTGCGTCGGCGCCGGCCGCCACCGTCGGACGCCACCGATTACAGTGGTGTTTTTGGGTATATAAAGACCTGCCCACTACAGTCAAGCTGCTCATTTCACCTAAACCATTCTATTTTGTGTACCTTGACTTGGCTACTTGGTTCACTTAGGTTTTTCTCGGTCATGTTGTCCACTCGTTTCCAAAACGCCCTGGAGTGTTTCAGAAGCTCCCCACCGCAGCAGAAGGAACGCTGGCGATGTAGCCGTGGCATTCGTCCGCAATACCTTGAAAATGTCGTGGAAGAATTCAGGGATGGCAAGACAGCCAGGAGTGCCTGGAAATCTTCGTAAAGATTCTGGCAGTGATCTTCACTCTGGGAAAGGCGTCCTATGCTCGCTTTTTGACTAAAAATGACGGTGGTGTGCCGCAGAGGATGGTAGCTGGTACTAGTACCTTAGCTCAAGGAGACGAACCGTGACCTGGAACACTTCACAGAAGACCTATGGTATAACATTCTGTGCCGCAGTAGTCCCAGTGCCATAATTGGCAACGGCAACCCTACAATTCAAGAACTCAAGTTGCCGCCCTTCGGATCCGGCTCGTCGCTCGAGACACATCATTGCTTCCGCGTCGGCGATTCTGGCGCTTTGATGATTGTCATGTCGCCGACGTCAAGCTGGAGTCAGCTGCAGCGAATGAGCGTGTGCTACGTACTGGGAGAGCTTGCGCTCCGACTTCGCCAGCTCGAAATGAAGAAATGGATTGGAGTTGAGAACTCCAAAAGCACGCTTCTCACAAGCCGCGCCTACAAAGTACAGAGTGCCTCTTTGTACTCAATTGCTGTGTTCCGCAACTCACCGATTTCAGTTGCTTTCGTGGACCTCGATAACTTCAAAGAACCTTAACAGCAAACTGACCCACTTTGAGGCGGATGGGATTCTTCTCTGTGTGGGAAGGATGATCCGAGAAGTTGTGTTCACTCAAACGTGTCGTGAAAAAGTGGTTGCCGGGCATATTGGAGGTGACGAGTTTATGTTTACCATGCTGGGCCATGAAGAATTCGCCACCGTTTTAATGAGAACAGTGTTGGCCCACTTCGAGAATCTTCAGCCCAATTTCAGCAAAGTCGAAGTAGATAAAAAATTTCAGGAAATTAAGCAAAACCACGGTTTTAGTGCATCCGTAAGCATATCTACTTGGAAATGGGATGGTGATTCTTCAGAGAAAAGTTGCTGCACTGATGTGGCGAAATTCAAGCAAGCCAAGATGGCAGTCGAAGAGAATGCTCGAAGAGCCAATGAAACTCTCCTACTTGCTAAGGAGAACAAAACCAGACATCGTGGAGTAAATGTGCTACTGTGGAGAGAACGTTCGAAGTGAACAGGGTGTACAACCATGTACGCTTTTTCGTGTGGAAATAAAAAGAATCCTTTGAACTTTATGATGGTGCAAAACGAACTTCTGTTTTAAACACGCGTCGCTGGTGCTTGGGCGGAATCTATGTGCTTCGTTAGCGTGTGCACGACGTGTAGCAAATGTGTCTCCCATCTGTGATCGGTCATCAATGCATGTAGAACGAAAATATTACAATGCTTAGAAAACCGTTTCCCCAGGGTGAAATAACGGCGGCGCCTGCCGGCGCAGCAAGCCACTGCAACGGGTGAATACGCGAGAAATACGGCGCAGATACAGCTTGTTGCCGTCCCTGATTTAAACAGCAGCAGGGTCAGCATGCCAGAGGTAAATTGGATTTACTCGTCCACTCCCCTGGAGAAAAAACGGTATAGTTCCCCTGCAACACTGTTTGAGCTGATTCACTGAGGTCTTGTAACCTTTCTGTGCTCCTTTTGCGTTCAGAACTTGTTCTGGGAGAAATGGTTTCGGTGTTTTGTTCAAAAATATGGTAGGAGATTTCGTTCAATGCTTATGTTGGAATAGGCGTGTGGACCCGTTTCGAATATAACGTCCCGCATATTTAATTCGCAGATTTCCCGTGCAAATTGCGGTCAGAAATTATCAGATAGTAGCACAATGGCCGATCTCGTGGTAGCGACGGCGGCAGAAGTCTCTCGGTCGAGTCGACGAGCATGCGAAACGCGTGTACGGCCTACGCGAGACGATAAGCTGTTGGCCGTGGCCGGCCGGTGCGTCGGCGCGCGAACGACTGTGGCGGCTGCGCAGCGCACTGTGATCTTGCGGCCGCGTGTCTCTACGAGTGCGTAATACGTAGAACGGGCGACGCTAGACGATACGCTGTTGTCGCGGCAGCTCGGTAAGTAAGCGCGCGAACGACTACGGCGGCCTTGCGGCGAACTGCAGGCTTGCGGCCGCGCTTCTCTACGAGTTCGTAATACGTTGAACGCCCGACGCGAGACGATACGCTGTTGTCGTGCTCGGCCGGTGCATCGGCGCTCCAACGACTACGGCGGCTGTGCGGCGCACTGCAGGCTCGCGGCCGGGCGTCTCCACGGGTGCGTAATACGTTGAACAACCGACTCGAGACGATACGCTGTTTTCGCGGCCGGCCGGTGCGGCGGCGCTCGAACGGATACGCGGCTGTGCGGCGAACTGCTGGCACCCTGCCTGGCGTCTATACGAGTGCGTAATACGTAGAACGGCCGACGCGAGACGATACGCTGTTGTCGCGGCCGGCCGGTGCGTCGGCGTGGAACGACTACGGCGGCTGTGTGGCGAACTGCAGGCTCGCGGCCCGGCGTCTCTACGAGTGCGTAATTCGTAGAACGGCCGACGCCAGACGATACTCTGTTGTCGGGGCCGTCCGGTGCGTCGGCGCGCGAACGACTACGGCGGCTTTGCGCGAACTGCGGCGAACTGACCCTCCGAGGTCAGTTCTTCTGCGGCGCCGGCTCTCAACGCCAAAATCGGGGCGAGGATTCACGTGTGCTCCTAGCTGGGGCTAGTGAGCTGAGAATGGCGCTGTGTGACCGCGTCGTGCAGATCAGGAAGGGAGGCTATCGGGAGTGCTCGTTTACGCCGCTAAAGTGTTTATCCTAGCCGCCATCCGCAGCGCGCTGACTGTTTGGGCGCGCCAGCAAACTGTCGTAGCGCCGAGAGAAGCAGAAGCTGAAGGCGCAGCCGGTAGCCGACGCGCACTGCACCCTCTGAGCTCCGTGTTTGTTGCTTCGGCGGCTCGTATCTCCTGCGGCGCCGGCTCTGAATGCCGAAATCGGGGCGAGGATTCACGCGCGCTTCCAGCCGGTGCTCATGAGCTGACCACGGCGCAGCGTGACCGCGTCGTGGAAATCAGCACTGGAGGCTATCCGCAGGGACCTTTACGCCGTAAAGCCCTTTGCCGCGCCGCCGCCCGCAGCGAGCTCGCTTTGTGGGCGCGCCGCCAAACTATTTTAGCGCAGAGAGAATCGGAAGTTTCAGGCGCAGCGGTACTAGCGCGCGCTACACCTCCGAAATCCGTTGTTGTTGCTGCCCCGGCTCCTTCCTCCTGAGCCGCCAGCTCTCAATGCCAAAATCGGGAGGAGAATTCACGCGCGCTTCCAGCAGGTGCTAGTGAGCTGACAACGGCGCTGCGTGACCTCGTCGTGCAGATCAGCAACGGAGGCTATCGGGAGTGCTCGTTTACGCAGCTAAAGCCGTTTGTCGAGCCACCGTCCACAGCGAGCTCGCTTTGTGGGCGCGCCGGCAAACTATCCTAGCACCGAGAGAAACCGAGAGAAGCGGAAGTTTCAGGTGCAACCGGTACCAGCGCGCGCTACACCTCCGAGCTGGATTCTTGTTGCTGCCGCGGCTCATTCCTTCTGCGCCGCCAGCTCTCAGTGCCAAAATCGGGAGGAGGATTTACGCGCGCTTCCAGCAGGTGCTAGTGAGCTGACAACGGCGCAGCGTGACCGCGTCGGGGACATCAGCAAAGGAGGCTATCCGCAGGGACCATTTACGGCGTTAAAGCCCTTTGCCGCGCTGCCGCCCGCCGCGAGCTCGCTTTGTGGGCGCGCCAGCAAACTGCCCTAGCGCCGAAAGAAGCAGAAGCGTCAGGCAAAGCCGGTACCCGGTGCGCGGTGCACCCTCTGAGCTCGGTAGTTCTTGCTTCCACGGCTCGTTTCTCCTGTGCTGGCGGCTCTGAACGCCAAAATCAGGGCGAGGATTTACGCGCTGTTCGAGCAGGTACTAGTGAGCTGACAACGGCGCAGCGTGACCGCTTCGTGGACATCAGCAACGGAGGCTATCCGCAGGGACCATTTACGCCGTTAAAGCCCTTTGCCGCGCCGCCGCTCTCAGCGAGCTCGCTTTGTGGGCGCGCCGGTAAACTATCCTAGCACCGAGAGAAGCGGAAGTTCTCGGCCCAGCGGTACCAGTGCGTGCTACACCTCCGAGCTCCGTTGTTGTTGCTCCCGCGGCTCCTATCTCCTGCACCGCCGGCTCTCAATGCCGAAATCGGGCGAGGATTCACGCGCGCTTCCAGCAGGTGCTAGTGAGCTGATAATGGAGCAGCGTGACCGGAACGGGGACATCACAAACGGATGGTATCCGGAGGGCCCATTGACGCCGATAAAGCCCTTTGCCGCGCTGCCGCCCGCAGTGAGCTCGCTTTGTGGGCGCGCCGGCACACTGCCCTAGCGCCGAAAGAAGCAGAAGCGTCAGGCGCAGCTGGTAGCCGGTGCGCGCTGCACCCTCTGATCTCAGTCGTTCTCGCTGCCACGGCTCCTTCCTCCTGCGCCGCCGCCTCTCAACGGCAAAATTAGGGCAAAGATATACGCGCGCTTCCAGCAGGTGCTAGTGAGCTGACAACGCCGCTGCGTGACCGCGTCATGGAGATCAGCAATGGAGGCTATCGGGAGTGCTCGTTTACGCAGCTATAGCCGTTTGCCGAGCCACCGCCCGCAGCGAGATCGCTTTGGGGGCCCGCCGGCAAACTGTCCTAGCGCCAAGAGAAGCGGAAGTTTCATGCGCAGCCGGTAGCCAGCGCGCGCTGCACCCTCCGAGCTCAGTTGTTGCTGTCGAGGCTCGTGTCTTCTTCGCCGCCGGATCTGTGCCCCAAAATCGGGGCGAGGATGTACGCGCGCTTCCAGCAGGTGTTAGTGAGCTGACAACGGCGCAGCGTGACCGCGACGTGGACATCAGACAGCAGAGGTTATTGGGAGTGCTTGTTTACGCCGCTGAAGTTGTTTTCCGAGCCACTGCCTAGATCGAGGTCGCCTTGATAAAATGTGTCATCATACTTTCTGAACAAAATACCTGACCGCAACTGCCTAGAACAAGCTCTGAGCGTTATTCTTAATAAAATCCCCGATTGTATTTAAAAAATTTCCCCGCATTTCCCCGAGGGGAAGAATGTGAAAGTGCGAATGCAGGAGTTGAATTTGCGCGGTTCGGTAATGTTCGCGAAAGAGAGATCACACACACACACAACTACAAAGAAAGAAAGATGCATTTATTCACAGACACCTATTTGTGTTGTCGTTGTACTTGATTGCTAGAGCGGATCTCAGCTTTGAAATTTCGTGTCAGTACTCCTTTAAAGCGGGTGCATTAGCCCTTCTCACGCCCGATTCCTGGCCAATCCCCCACGTGGGTATGTGCCATGCACAGACACCTATTTGTGTTGTCGTTGTACTTGATTGCTAGAGCGGATCTCAGCTTTGAAATTTCGTGTCAGTACTCCTTTAGGCGGGTGCAATAGCCCTTCTCACGCCCGATTCCTGGCCAATCCCCCACGTGGGTATGTGCCATGTCAGCGGCCAGGCAGCGCGCGCCCATCTCCCCCCGGTTGCCAGGAAGACGAGGAGATTCCTGGCAAATCCCCCACGTGGGTATGTGCCATGTCAGCGGCCAGGCAGCGCGCGCCCATTTCCCCCCGTTGCCAAGGAAGACGAGGAGCGCGCGCACCCGCAGCTGTTGCTATGTGGACGGACGGCGGTCAACGGAATTCAGGGTCGCTTATAAAGTTGCATTCGCACTTAATAAAGATTATGTCCTCTTGAATCTCACAACGAAATTTTCAACCAAAATTGTTTCAGTAAGTCTCCTGCTGTAAGCCCTCAACGACATCCCAACACAATTTCTTCCGTGTATGGTGCGAACAAAATATCTTACCGCAATTTGCGGGAAAAATTCTGTGAAATAAATATACCTCATGTTATGTTCCAAACGTCAACCACAACCGCGCTCGCAGCAGGTTGGTGCGCGCGCCTCAAGCTTGTTCTTCCCCAGGCGCGGGGTCGGTTTGGTGGCGCTCCCACATAGCCACCTCGATGCTAGCGGCGGCTCGGCACATGGCTTTAGCGGCGTGAACGAAACCGCCCGATAGCCCCCACGGCTGATGTCCACGACGCCGTCAAGCTGTGTCCGTGTGAGCTGACTAGCACCTGCTAGGGGCGCGCCCAAGTCCGCGCGCCGATTTCGGGTAGAAATGGCGGCGCAGGAGAAATGAGCCACGGCGGGAACAACAAGCAAGTTCGGCGGCTGCGTCGCGCGCCGGCTCGGGAGCGCCTGAAGCTTCTGCTTCCCTCGGCGCGGGGCACGGTTTGGCGGCGCGCCAACAAAGCGGCTGCAGGCAGGAGCTCGGATAACGGGTTTAGCGGCGTTAACGTGCCCTCCCGATAGCCTGCGTTGTGATTACAACGACGCGGTCACGCTGCGCTGCTGTCAGCTCACTAGTGACTTGGTATGAGCGCGCGTAAGTCTTCGCCCCGATTTCAGGGTAGAGAGCTGGCGGCGCATGAGAAATGAGCCACGGCAGCAACAACCAAGCTCGGAGGTTGTGCGCGCGCCGGCAACCGGCAGCGTCTGGAGTTTCAGCTTCCCTCGTCGCGGGGGACGGTTTGGTGGCGCACCGAAACAGCGACCTCGCTGCAAGGGGCTGCTCGGACAAAGGCTTTAGCAGCTTAAACGGGCCCTCTCGTTTTCATCCGTTGCTGATGTCCATGGCGCGGTCCCGATCTACATGTATATCGCAATGTGGTGTGCCTGTTGTTCCTTTCCCCCTTTTCGAAAATAGCCCGGCCTGCAGTTACTGTGTTCCCTTCTCCCTTTCTGAAATAGCCCGCACCAGCACTACTGGAGTAATCACTTCAGATTGAGCAATGCTTTCTCTTTCTATCTCGCTCTCCGTATCCGAGGCCATGCCTGTGCCCTCATTGGTCGGTTAACCCAACTCTACAACCCAAACTCATCTCAGGAAGCACCGCTTCACCCTTTTACGCAAGAGACGAAGTAGTATATATATGAGAGCAGCTAGTGTGAAATTCAGTTCTTTCGTGTGGAGGTAGCCATCATGGAGAAATATGGGACCCTCGAACACCACCTTGGGCTGTCTTCAGATTCATCCTGTTGCTCATCACGCTGCTCGTCTGTGTCGTCAGCTGATTGGGGTACTGAAGAAGCGACCGAAGGCCACGCCAATGACGTACAGGCGGCCAAGGCAGAAGAGGCTGAACTGAATTAATTCATCCAGGGTCGAGAACAGCCACCTGTTCTTACAGAGACGAAAAATAAGTGTTTTAGCACGAAAAGGAGCTCCCCGCATCCACGCCCAGAAAAGCATAAAGAAGCTGAGGACGGCGACGTTGACAAATATGAGGGAAGACAATACTTGGAACCTGATCGAGAAAGGCAAGCCATTGATCTTACAATCGATCAATTTCCGTGACAAAAAAATAGAAAAATGGGGATAGAGTGCCGCACTGTTTTCGAAACTCACCCACTACATAAAAGATCGTCGCTTTCTCCTTCAACGTTTCATTCTTGGCACCCATCTGTGCTTGAGGCAAGTTCTGTTTGTGAACCGCTTCGTTCTCAACCACCCATGACGCCCCAAGAGAAGTGCAATCGTCCGCCAGCTCCTCGCCCTGAACTTGCCCATGATCACCGCGAGCTTTTTTTGCTCAGCGATTTCAACAAAGCCGTGTTTGATCAGCTCAGGAAGGGTATGCGAGGTGGAGACCTGACTGTGCGTGAGGCGTTGCGAAGGGTGAAGGAAGTCGGTGGATCAGAAGATCTGCTTCTGGAAGATGTCAGAACGAGGACAGGATGAGAATACAAGCTTTACTAGGTTTCACACAGCTCGGTATAGGCCTAGATATAAATATTATAGACCATCTCCTTGCGATGGCCCGCCAGTTCCTCCTCCTGCTAGAGGAGGTAGAAGGGCAGGAAGAAGACGGCATTGAGGTAGATTCAAATACAAGAATGAATTGCAAATCCTGTATGTGAACAAATAGATTGAACTTTTGTCGTTATTATGGTTCTTGTCGCGTCTTTTTTTTGCAATTTGCTGCAGTGTGTGAAGGCACACATTTCAATTTACCACCAATTTGAATACGCTCTGTTGTGCACTCATTTACTCAATCATGAAATAGCGAGTGCTTGGTTAGGAGTCGTCCTGAGACTTTCTCAGTGCAAAACTTGAGCAGGTCGTGATACGGAGCAGACTGGACTACACCTGCCATACGTTTACACCTTACAATATATTATTCTGGGACTTCGTTATGTATCCTATGTCCAGTCTCTTCTATGATTGCTCCGCGTGAATGAAATATATTTTATTATAGTGTCGTAGGTCACTTTTATGAACCCACAAATACTAGTGAAACAGTCGGGCACGCACAATAGGTCAGATGGTGACGGCTCAACTCGAGAAAGCAGGTTGTAATTCGCTTTACAATGATGAGTGCGCTTTGTCGGCTTCAAGTTGAACCTAATTCCAACACCGCACAAGGGGACTGCAAACACACGAGGAGAAAACAGAAAAGTTTGCAATGAAAAGAAAAAAAAAACAGAGGTGCTGCCACTGTGGTACAAATATGAGCGCCTCAACGTGTCTCCCACACTTGAGTCGCATCGTGAGACGTGCGGCATATCCATGCGGAAACGGTGGAGCTACCAGGCTAGCTTGTGTTGCTGCGACGAGGAGTCCACGGCGGAACAAGTAGCTTCGGGTCTCACAAACGCGGTCTTGTGCAAGAGTGCCTCCGAAACTGCTGCAGAAACTGGCGAGGGGGCCTGACAGCACAAGGCATCCCGCAGCTATGCGCCAACTGGAAGAATTCCGATTGCCATGTGCGGGTGAGCTGCCGATCTCGAGGGGGCTATTCCATAAGGCAGTCGTTCAGCTGTTCGGGCAGACTCAAATTGATGCCCTACTGAAAATTCGCTAGGTATTGCCAAGCTGGGGAAAACTGGCGCGATAACGGCAGTAATGCTATAGCTGAGAAGGGGAGCCGCCACTCCTTCGAAAGCGAAGCGGCAACGAATGCTTTATCTTTCCGTGTTCCACTTTCCGAATATGTCAACCCTGCACCGTATTGCGTTTTCCTGCGAACCTCCCTGGCAAGATAGTATATTTTTGCTTGCCCGTATCGTAGCGCGTCTTATCTTACTGGGAGATATGTAGCTGGCGCCGTAAAAAAAGCATGTATCAGATATGCCGGAGCTCGACCAAGCGCGCGAACGATTACACGTTTGTATTCCAAGCGCCACTGTTAATAAAAAACCGCCTCTTATCAATACTGATACCTTTACCCTCCGCGGTGGCTCAGTACCTATGGCTTTGCGCTGCTGAGCATGAGGTCGCGGGTTCCAATTCCCGCCCCCCGCGGCCGCTTTTCTGATGGAGGCGAAAGGCAAAAATGCCCGTGTGTACGAGGTTTCGGCGCACGCTGAAGATCCCCAGGCGGTCAAAATTATTCTGGACCCCGCCACTACGGCCCGCCTCATCGCCTGCATTGCGTCGGCGCGTTAAACCTCACAATCAATCAATGAATCATCAATGAATGAAATCAATCAATCAATCAATCAATCAATCAATCAATCAATCAATCAATCAATCAGTACTGCAACCTTTCGCTAGTCAACTACCGGCCGGGGAATAAAAACCACACAAACAGCACCTGACCCCTCGCACGCCTTGTTTTCTCCTTTCTCGGGTAAGCGCCGCAGGAAACTGACCAGGGAACGGCCTGTATCAATGTTAGACTGTTTCGTGGTGTAACCAAACAAACACGTGTTACACTTAGCTAGCGTATGATGCCTGCCGGTCCCGAGATATACAACTATATATGAATACAGGGCGTATGTTGAAATACCTAGCCTAACCGAACCTGACCTAACACAACCCAAACGATTTTGATTGCCACGCTCATTTGTCCGTCGCTCGTTCTCAGCAATCGTGGTGCTGATAGTGGTGATGGGCATTATTTCCCTTTACGACGTTGCTGGAGAGTCCTCACAATCCGACAAAACCATGTTGCGGCGAAACGACGCGGTCACGCAGCGTCGTTGTCAGCTCACTAGCTCCTGCTAGGAGCGCACGTAAATTATCGTCCCGATTATGGCGTTGAGAGCCGGCGGCACAGGAGAAACGAGCCGCGACAGCAACAACTGAGCTCGTAGGGTGCAGCGTGCGCCGGCTACCGGCTGCGTGTGAAGCTCCCGCTTCTCTCGGCGCCAGGACAATTTGCTGGCGCGCCCACAAAGCGAGCTCGCTGTGAATGGCGGCTAGGAAAACAACCTTAGCGGTGCAAAGGAGCACTCCCGATAGCCTCCGTTTCTGATGTCCACGACGCGGTCACGCAGCGCCGTTGTCAGCTCACTAGCTCCTGCTAGGAGCGCACGTAAATTATCGCCCCGATTATGGCGTTGAGAGCCGGCGGCACAGGAGAAACGAGCCGCGACAGCAACAACTGAGTTCGTAGGGTGCAGCGTGCGCCGGCTATCGGCTGCGTGTGAAGCTCCCGCTTCTCTCGGCGCCAGGACAATTTGCTGGCGCGCCCACAAAGCGAGCTCGCTGTGAATGGCGGCTAGGAATACAACCTTAGCGGTGCAAAGGAGCACTCCCGATAGCCTCCGTTTCTGATGTCCACGACGCGGTCACGCAGCGCCGTTGTCAGCTCACTAGCTCCTGCTATGAGCGCACGTAAATTATCGCCCCGATTATGGCGTTGAGAGCCGGCGGCACAGGAGAAACGAGCCGCGACAGCAACAACTGAGCTCGTAGGGTGCAGCGTGCGCCGGCTGCCGGCTGCGTGTGAAGCTCGCGCTTCTCTCGGCGCTAGGACAGCTTGCTGGCGCGCCCACAAAGCGAGCTCGCTGTGGATGGCGGCTAGGAATACAACCTTAGCGGTGCAAAGGAGCACTCCCGATAGCCTCCGTTTCTGATGTCCACGACGCGGTCACGCAGCGCCGTTGTCAGCTCACTAGCTGCTGCTATGAGCGCACGTAAATTATCGCCCCGATTATGGCGTTGAGAGCCGGCGGCACAGGAGAAACGAGCCGCGACAGCAACAACTGAGCTCGTAGGGTGCAGCGTGCGCCGGCTATCGGCTGCGTGTGAAGCTCCCGCTTCTCTCGGCGCTAGGACAGCTTGCTGGCGCGCCCACAAAGCGAGCTCGCTGTGGATGGCGGCTAGGAATACAACCTTAGCGGTGCAAAGGAGCACTCCCGATAGCCTCCGTTTCTGATGTCCACGACGCGGTCACGCAGCGCCGTTGTCAGCTCACTAGCTCCTGCTATGAGCGCACGTAAATTATCGCCCCGATTATGGCGTTGAGAGCCGGCGGCACAGGAGAAACGAGCCGCGACAGCAACAACTGAGCTCGTAGGGTGCAGCGTGCGCCGGCTACCGGCTGCGTGTGAAGCTCGCGCTTCTCTCGGCGCTAGGACAGCTTTGCTGGCGCGCCCACAAAGCGAGCTCGCTGTGGATGGCGGCTAGGAATACAACCTTAGCGGTGCAAAGGAGCACTCCCGATAGCCTCCGTTTCTGATGTCCACGACGCGGTCACGCAGCGCCGTTGTCAGCTCACTAGCTGCTGCTATGAGCGCACGTAAATTATCGCCCCGATTATGGCGTTGAGAGCCGGCGGAACAGGAGAAACGAGCCGCGACAGCAACAACTGAGCTCGTAGGGTGCAGCGTGCGCCGGCTATCGGCTGCGTGTGAAGCTCGCGCTTCTCTCGGCGCTAGGACAGCTTTGCTGGCGCGCCCACAAAGCGAGCTCGCTGTGGATGGCGGCTACGGAATACAACCTTAGCGGTGCAAAGGAGCACTCCCGATAGCCTCCGTTTCTGATGTCCACGACGCGGTCACGCAGCGCCGTTGTCAGCTCACTAGCTCCTGCTATGAGCGCACGTAAATTATCGCCCCGATTATGGCGTTGAGAGCCGGCGGCACAGGAGAAACGAGCCTCGACAGCAACAACTGAGCTCGTAGGGTGCAGCGTGCGCCGGCTATCGGCTGCGTGTGAAGCTCGCGCTTCTCTCGGCGCTAGGACAGCTTGCTGGCGCGCCCACAAAGCGAGCTCGCTGTGGATGGCGGCTACGAATACAACCTTAGCGGTGCAAAGGAGCACTCCCGATAGCCTCCGTTTCTGATGTCCACGACGCGGTCACGCAGCGCCGTTGTCAGCTCACTAGCTCCTGCTATGAGCGCACGTAAATTATCGCCCCGATTATGGCGTTGAGAGCCGGCGGCACAGGAGAAACGAGCCTCGACAGCAACAACTGAGCTCGTAGGGTGCAGCGTGCGCCGGCTGCCGGCTGCGTGTGAAGCTCCCACTTTTCTCGGCGCTAGGACAGCTTGCTGGCGCGCCCACAAAGCGAGCTCGCTGTGGATGGCGGCTAGGAATACAACCTTAGCGGTGCAAAGGAGCACTCCCGATAGCCTCCGTTTCTGATGTCCACGACGCGGTCACGCAGCGCCGTTGTCAGCTCACTAGCTCCTGCTATGAGCGCACGTAAATTATCGCCCCGATTATGGCGTTGAGAGCCGGCGGCACAGGAGAAACGAGCCGCGACAGCAACAACTGAGCTCGTAGGGTGCAGCGTGCGCCGGCTATCGGCTGCGTGTGAAGCTCGCGCTTCTCTCGGCGCTAGGACAGCTTGCTGGCGCGCCCACAAAGCGAGCTCGCTGTGGATGGCGGCTACGAATACAACCTTAGCGGTGCAAAGGAGCACTCCCGATAGCCTCCGTTTCTGATGTCCACGACGCGGTCACGCAGCGCCGTTTTCAGCTCACTAGCTCCTGCTATGAGCGCACGTAAATTATCGCCCCGATTATGGCGTTGAGAGCCGGCGGCACAGGAGAAACGAGCCGCGACAGCAACAACTGAGCTCGTAGGGTGCAGCGTGCGCCGGCTATCGGCTGCGTGTGAAGCTCCCGCTTCTCTCGGCGCCAGGACAATTTGCTGGCGCGCCCACAAAGCGAGCTCGCTGTGGATGGCGGCTACGAATACAACCTTAGCGGTGCAAAGGAGCACTCCCGATAGCCTCCGTTTCTGATGTCCACGACGCGGTCACGCAGCGCCGTTTTCAGCTCACTAGCTCCTGCTATGAGCGCACGTAAATTATCGCCCCGATTATGGCGTTGAGAGCCGGCGGCACAGGAGAAACGAGCCTCGACAGCAACAACTGATCTCGTAGGGTGCAGCGTGCGCCGGCTGCCGGCTGCGTGTGAAGCTCCCACTTTTCTCGGCGCCAGGACAATTTGCTGGCGCGCCCACAAAGCGAGCTCGCTGTGAATGGCGGCTACGAATACAACCTTAGCGGTGCAAAGGAGCACTCCCGATAGCCTCCGTTTCTGATGTCCACGACGCGGTCACGCAGCGCCGTTTTCAGCTCACTAGCTCCTGCTATGAGCGCACGTAAATTATCGCCCCGATTATGGCGTTGAGAGCCGGCGGCACAGGAGAAACGAGCGCGACAGCAACAACTGAGCTCGTAGGGTGGCAGCGTGCGCCGGCTATCGGCTGCGTGTGAAGCTCGCCGCTTCTCTCGGCGCTAGGACAGCTTGCTGGCGCGCCCACAAAGCGAGCTCGCTGTGGATGGCGGCTAGGAAAACAACCTTAGCGGTGCAAAGGAGCACTCCCGATAGCCTCCGTTTCTGATGTCCACGACGCGGTCACGCAGCGCCGTTGTCAGCTCACTAGCTCCTGCTATGAGCGCACGTAAATTATCGCCCCGATTATGGCGTTGAGAGCCGGCGGCACAGGAGAAACGAGCCGCGACAGCAACAACTGAGCTCGTAGGGTGCAGCGTGCGCCGGCTATCGGCTGCGTGTGAAGCTCGCGCTTCTCTCGGCGCTAGGACAGCTTGCTGGCGCGCCCACAAAGCGAGCTCGCTGTGGATGGCGGCTACGAATACAACCTTAGCGGTGCAAAGGAGCACTCCCGATAGCCTCCGTTTCTGATGTCCACGACGCGGTCACGCAGCGCCGTTGTCAGCTCACTAGCTCCTGCTATGAGCGCACGTAAATTATCGCCCCGATTATGGCGTTGAGAGCCGGCGGCACAGGAGAAACGAGCCGCGACAGCAACAACTGAGCTCGTAGGGTGCAGCGTGCGCCGGCTATCGGCTGCGTGTGAAGCTCGCGCTTCTCTCGGCGCTAGGACAGCTTGCTGGCGCGCCCACAAAGCGAGCTCGCTGTGGATGGCGGCTACGAATACAACCTTAGCGGTGCAAAGGAGCACTCCCGATAGCCTCCGTTTCTGATGTCCACGACGCGGTCACGCAGCGCCGTTGTCAGCTCACTAGCTCCTGCTATGAGCGCACGTAAATTATCGCCCCGATTATGGCGTTGAGAGCCGGCGGCACAGGAGAAACGAGCCGCGACAGCAACAACTGAGCTCGTAGGGTGCAGCGTGCGCCGGCTATCGGCTGCGTGTGAAGCTCGCGCTTCTCTCGGCGCTAGGACAGCTTGCTGGCGCGCCCACAAAGCGAGCTCGCTGTGGATGGCGGCTAGGAATACAACCTTAGCGGTGCAAAGGAGCACTCCCGATAGCCTCCGTTTCTGATGTCCACGACGCGGTCACGCAGCGCCGTTGTCAGCTCACTAGCTCTGCTATGAGCGCACGTAAATTATCGCCCCGATTATGGCGTTGAGAGCCGGCGGCACAGGAGAAACGAGCCTCGACAGCAACAACTGAGCTCGTAGGGTGCAGCGTGCGCCGGCTATCCGGCTGCGTGTGAAGCTCGCGCTTCTCTCGGCGCTAGGACAGCTTGCTGGCGCGCCCACAAAGCGAGCTCGCTGTGGATGGCGGCTACGAATACAACCTTAGCGGTGCAAAGGAGCACTCCCGATAGCCTCCGTTTCTGATGTCCACGACGCGGTCACGCAGCGCCGTTGTCAGCTCACTAGCTCCTCCTATGAGCGCACGTAAATTATCGCCCCGATTATGGCGTTGAGAGCCGGCGGCACAGGAGAAACGAGCCGCGACAGCAACAACTGAGCTCGTAGGGTGCAGCGTGCGCCGGCTATCGGCTGCGTGTGAAGCTCGCGCTTCTCTCGGCGCTCGGACAGCTTGCTGGCGCGCCCACAAAGCGAGCTCGCTGTGGATGGCGGCTACGAATACAACCTTAGCGGTGCAAAGAAGCACTCCCGATAGCCTCCGTTTCTGATGTCCACGACCGGGTCACGCAGCGCCGTTGTCAGCTCACTAGCTCCTGCTATGAGCGCACGTAAATTATCGCCCCGATTATGGCGTTGAGAGCCGGCGGCACAGGAGAAACGAGCCGCGACAGCAACAACTGAGCTCGTAGGGTGCAGCGTGCGCCGGCTATCGGCTGCGTGTGAAGCTCGCGCTTCTCTCGGCGCTAGGACAGCTTGCTGGCGCGCCCACAAAGCGAGCTCGCTGTGGATGGCGGCTACGAATACAACCTTAGCGGTGCAAAGGAGCACTCCCGATAGCCTCCGTTTCTGATGTCCACGACGCGGTCACGCAGCGCCGTTGTCAGCTCACTAGCTCCTCCTATGAGCGCACGTAAATTATCGCCCCGATTATGGCGTTGAGAGCCGGCGGCACAGGAGAAACGAGCCGCGACAGCAACAACTGAGCTCGTAGGGTGCAGCGTGCGCCGGCTATCGGCTGCGTGTGAAGCTCGCGCTTCTCTCGGCGCTAGGACAGCTTGCTGGCGCGCCCACAAAGCGAGCTCGCTGTGGATGGCGGCTAGGAATACAACCTTAGCGGTGCAAAGGAGCACTCCCGATAGCCTCCGTTTCTGATGTCCACGACGCGGTCACGCAGCGCCGTTGTCAGCTCACTAGCTCCTGCTATGAGCGCACGTAAATTATCGCCCGATTATGGCGTTGAGAGCCGGCGGCACAGGAGAAACGAGCCGCGACAGCAACAACTGAGCTCGTAGGGTGCAGCGTGCGCCGGCTATCGGCTGCGTGTGAAGCTCGCGCTTCTCTCGGCGCTAGGACAGCTTGCTGGCGCGCCCACAAAGCGAGCTCGCTGTGGATGGCGGCTAGGAATACAACCTTAGCGGTGCAAAGGAGCACTCCCGATAGCCTCCGTTTCTGATGTCCACGACGCGGTCACGCAGCGCCGTTTTCAGCTCACTAGCTGCTGCTATGAGCGCACGTAAACTATCGCCCGATTATGGCGTTGAGAGCCGGCGGCACAGGAAAAACGGTCCGCGGCAGCAACAACTGAGCTCGTAGGGTGCAGCGTGCGCCGGCTATCGGCTGCGTGTGAAGCTCGCGCTTCTCTCGGCGCTAGGACAGCTTGCTGGCGCGCCCACAAAGCGAGCTCGCTGTGGATGGCGGCTACGAATACAACCTTAGCGGTGCAAAGGAGCACTCCCGATAGCCTCCGTTTCTGATGTCCACGACGGGTCACGCAGCGCCGTTGTCAGCTCACTAGCTCCTGCTATGAGCGCACGTAAATTATCGCCCCGATTATGGCGTTGAGAGCCGGCGGCACAGGAGAAACGAGCCGCGACAGCAACAACTGAGCTCGTAGGGTGCAGCGTGCGCCGGCTATCGGCTGCGTGTGAAGCTCGCCGCTTCTCTCGGCGCTAGGACAGCTTTGCTGGCGCGCCCACAAAGCGAGCTCGCTGTGGATGGCGGCTAGGAATACAACCTTAGCGGTGCAAAGGAGCACTCCCGATAGCCTCCGTTTCTGATGTCCACGACGGGTCACGCAGCGCCGTTGTCAGCTCACTAGCTCCTGCTATGAGCGCACGTAAATTATCGCCCCGATTATGGCGTTGAGAGCCGGCGGCACAGGAGAAACGAGCCGCGACAGCAACAACTGAGCTCGTAGGGTGCAGCGTGCGCCGGCTATCGGCTGCGTGTGAAGCTCGCGCTTCTCTCGGCGCTAGGACAGCTTGCTGGCGCGCCCACAAAGCGAGCTCGCTGTGGATGGCGGCTACGAATACAACCTTAGCGGTGCAAAGGAGCACTCCCGATAGCCTCCGTTTCTGATGTCCACGACGCGGTCACGCAGCGCCGTTGTCAGCTCACTAGCTCCTGCTATGAGCGCACGTAAATTATCGCCCCGATTATGGCGTTGAGAGCCGGCGGCACAGGAGAAACGAGCCGCGACAGCAACAACTGAGCTCGTAGGGTGCAGCGTGCGCCGGCTATCGGCTGCGTGTGAAGCTCGCGCTTCTCTCGGCGCTAGGACAGCTTGCTGGCGCGCCCACAAAGCGAGCTCGCTGTGGATGGCGGCTAGGAATACAACCTTAGCGGTGCAAAGGAGCACTCCCGATAGCCTCCGTTTCTGATGTCCACGACGGGTCACGCAGCGCCGTTGTCAGCTCACTAGCTCCTGCTATGAGCGCACGTAAATTATCGCCCCGATTATGGCGTTGAGAGCCGGCGGCACAGGAGAAACGAGCCGCGACAGCAACAACTGAGCTCGTAGGGTGCAGCGTGCGCCGGCTATCGGCTGCGTGTGAAGCTCGCGCTTCTCTCGGCGCTAGGACAGCTTGCTGGCGCGCCCACAAAGCGAGCTCGCTGTGGATGGCGGCTACGAATACAACCTTAGCGGTGCAAAGGAGCACTCCCGATAGCCTCCGTTTCTGATGTCCACGACGCGGTCACGCAGCGCCGTTGTCAGCTCACTAGCTCCTGCTATGAGCGCACGTAAATTATCGCCCCGATTATGGCGTTGAGAGCCGGCGGCACAGGAGAAACGAGCCGCGACAGCAACAACTGAGCTCGTAGGGTGCAGCGTGCGCCGGCTATCGGCTGCGTGTGAAGCTCGCGCTTCTCTCGGCGCTAGGACAGCTTGCTGGCGCGCCCACAAAGCGAGCTCGCTGTGGATGGCGGCTACGAATACAACCTTAGCGGTGCAAAGGAGCACTCCCGATAGCCTCCGTTTCTGATGTCCACGACGCGGTCACGCAGCGCCGTTGTCAGCTCACTAGCTCCTGCTATGAGCGCACGTAAATTATCGCCCCGATTATGGCGTTGAGAGCCGGCGGCACAGGAGAAACGAGCCGCGACAGCAACAACTGAGCTCGTAGGGTGCAGCGTGCGCCGGCTATCGGCTGCGTGTGAAGCTCGCGCTTCTCTCGGCGCTAGGACAGCTTGCTGGCGCGCCCACAAAGCGAGCTCGCTGTGGATGGCGGCTACGAATACAACCTTAGCGGTGCAAAGGAGCACTCCCGATAGCCTCCGTTTCTGATGTCCACGACGCGGTCACGCAGCGCCGTTGTCAGCTCACTAGCTCTGCTATGAGCGCACGCAAATTATCGCCCCGATTATGGCGTTGAGAGCCGGCGGCACAGGAGAAACGAGCCGCGACAGCAACAACTGAGCTCGTAGGGTGCAGCGTGCGCCGGCTATCGGCTGCGTGTGAAGCTCGCGCTTCTCTCGGCGCTAGGACAGCTTGCTGGCGCGCCCACAAAGCGAGCTCGCTGTGGATGGCGGCTAGGAATACAACCTTAGCGGTGCAAAGGAGCACTCCCGATAGCCTCCGTTTCTGATGTCCACGACGCGGTCACGCAGCGCCGTTGTCAGCTCACTAGCTCCTGCTATGAGCGCACGTAAATTATCGCCCCGATTATGGCGTTGAGAGCCGGCGGCACAGGAGAAACGAGCCGCGACAGCAACAACTGAGCTCGTAGGGTGCAGCGTGCGCCGGCTATCGGCTGCGTGTGAAGCTCGCGCTTCTCTCGGCGCTAGGACAGCTTGCTGGCGCGCCCACAAAGCGAGCTCGCTGTGGATGGCGGCTAGGAATACAACCTTAGCGGTGCAAAGGAGCACTCCCGATAGCCTCCGTTTCTGATGTCCACGACGCGGTCACGCAGCGCCGTTGTCAGCTCACTAGCTCCTGCTATGAGCGCACGTAAATTATCGCCCCGATTATGGCGTTGAGAGCCGGCGGCACAGGAGAAACGAGCCGCGACAGCAACAACTGAGCTCGTAGGGTGCAGCGTGCGCCGGCTATCGGCTGCGTGTGAAGCTCGCGCTTCTCTCGGCGCTAGGACAGCTTGCTGGCGCGCCCACAAAGCGAGCTCGCTGTGGATGGCGGCTACGAATACAACCTTAGCGGTGCAAAGGAGCACTCCCGATAGCCTCCGTTTCTGATGTCCACGACGGGTCACGCAGCGCCGTTGTCAGCTCACTAGCTCCTGCTATGAGCGCACGTAAATTATCGCCCCGATTATGGCGTTGAGAGCCGGCGGCACAGGAGAAACGAGCCGCGACAGCAACAACTGAGCTCGTAGGGTGCAGCGTGCGCCGGCTATCGGCTGCGTGTGAAGCTCGCGCTTCTCTCGGCGCTAGGACAGCTTGCTGGCGCGCCCACAAAGCGAGCTCGCTGTGGATGGCGGCTACGGAATACAACCTTAGCGGTGCAAAGGAGCACTCCCGATAGCCTCCGTTTCTGATGTCCACGACGCGGTCACGCAGCGCCGTTGTCAGCTCACTAGCTTCCTGCTATGAGCGCACGTAAATTATCGCCCCGATTATGGCGTTGAGAGCCGGCGGCACAGGAGAAACGAGCCGCGACAGCAACAACTGAGCTCGTAGGGTGCAGCGTGCGCCGGCTATCGGCTGCGTGTGAAGCTCGCGCTTCTCTCGGCGCTAGGACAGCTTGCTGGCGCGCCCACAAAGCGAGCTCGCTGTGGATGGCGGCTACGAATACAACCTTAGCGGTGCAAAGGAGCACTCCCGATAGCCTCCGTTTCTGATGTCCACGACGCGGTCACGCAGCGCCGTTGTCAGCTCACTAGCTCCTGCTATGAGCGCACGTAAATTATCGCCCCGATTATGGCGTTGAGAGCCGGCGGCACAGGAGAAACGAGCCGCGACAGCAACAACTGAGCTCGTAGGGTGCAGCGTGCGCCGGCTATCGGCTGCGTGTGAAGCTCGCGCTTCTCTCGGCGCTAGGACAGCTTGCTGGCGCGCCCACAAAGCGAGCTCGCTGTGGATGGCGGCTACGAATACAACCTTAGCGGTGCAAAGGAGCACTCCCGATAGCCTCCGTTTCTGATGTCCACGACGCGGTCACGCAGCGCCGTTGTCAGCTCACTAGCTCCTGCTATGAGCGCACGTAAATTATCGCCCCGATTATGGCGTTGAGAGCCGGCGGCACAGGAGAAACGAGCCGCGACAGCAACAACTGAGCTCGTAGGGTGCAGCGTGCGCCGGCTATCGGCTGCGTGTGAAGCTCGCGCTTCTCTCGGCGCTAGGACAGCTTGCTGGCGCGCCCACAAAGCGAGCTCGCTGTGGATGGCGGCTACGAATACAACCTTAGCGGTGCAAAGGAGCACTCCCGATAGCCTCCGTTTCTGATGTCCACGACGCGGTCACGCAGCGCCGTTGTCAGCTCACTAGCTCCTGCTATGAGCGCACGTAAATTATCGCCCCGATTATGGCGTTGAGAGCCGGCGGCACAGGAGAAACGAGCCGCGACAGCAACAACTGAGCTCGTAGGGTGCAGCGTGCGCCGGCTATCGGCTGCGTGTGAAGCTCGCGACTTCTCTCGGCGCTAGGACAGCTTGCTGGCGCGCCCACAAAGCGAGCTCGCTGTGGATGGCGGCTACGAATACAACCTTAGCGGTGCAAAGGAGCACTCCCGATAGCCTCCGTTTCTGATGTCCACGACGCGGTCACGCAGCGCCGTTGTCAGCTCACTAGCTCCTGCTATGAGCGCACGTAAATTATCGCCCCGATTATGGCGTTGAGAGCCGGCGGCACAGGAGAAACGAGCCGCGACAGCAACAACTGAGCTCGTAGGGTGCAGCGTGCGCCGGCTATCGGCTGCGTGTGAAGCTCGCGCTTCTCTCGGCGCTAGGACAGCTTGCTGGCGCGCCCACAAAGCGAGCTCGCTGTGGATGGCGGCTAGGAATACAACCTTAGCGGTGCAAAGGAGCACTCCCGATAGCCTCCGTTTCTGATGTCCACGACGCGGTCACGCAGCGCCGTTGTCAGCTCACTAGCTCCTGCTATGAGCGCACGTAAATTATCGCCCCGATTATGGCGTTGAGAGCCGGCGGCACAGGAGAAACGAGCCGCGACAGCAACAACTGAGCTCGTAGGGTGCAGCGTGCGCCGGCTATCGGCTGCGTGTGAAGCTCGCGCTTCTCTCGGCGCTAGGACAGCTTGCTGGCGCGCCCACAAAGCGAGCTCGCTGTGGATGGCGGCTACGAATACAACCTTAGCGGTGCAAAGGAGCACTCCCGATAGCCTCCGTTTCTGATGTCCACGACGCGGTCACGCAGCGCCGTTGTCAGCTCACTAGCTCCTGCTATGAGCGCACGTAAATTATCGCCCCGATTATGGCGTTGAGAGCCGGCGGCACAGGAGAAACGAGCCGCGACAGCAACAACTGAGCTCGTAGGGTGCAGCGTGCGCCGGCTATCGGCTGCGTGTGAAGCTCGCGCTTCTCTCGGCGCTAGGACAGCTTGCTGGCGCGCCCACAAAGCGAGCTCGCTGTGGATGGCGGCTAGGAATACAACCTTAGCGGTGCAAAGGAGCACTCCCGATAGCCTCCGTTTCTGATGTCCACGACGCGGTCACGCAGCGCCGTTGTCAGCTCACTAGCTCCTGCTATGAGCGCACGTAAATTATCGCCCCGATTATGGCGTTGAGAGCCGGCGGCACAGGAGAAACGAGCCGCGACAGCAACAACTGAGCTCGTAGGGTGCAGCGTGCGCCGGCTATCGGCTGCGTGTGAAGCTCGCGCTTCTCTCGGCGCTAGGACAGCTTGCTGGCGCGCCCACAAAGCGAGCTCGCTGTGGATGGCGGCTACGAATACAACCTTAGCGGTGCAAAGGAGCACTCCCGATAGCCTCCGTTTCTGATGTCCACGACGCGGTCACGCAGCGCCGTTGTCAGCTCACTAGCTCCTGCTATGAGCGCACGTAAATTATCGCCCCGATTATGGCGTTGAGAGCCGGCGGCACAGGAGAAACGAGCCGCGACAGCAACAACTGAGCTCGTAGGGTGCAGCGTGCGCCGGCTATCGGCTGCGTGTGAAGCTCGCGCTTCTCTCGGCGCTAGGACAGCTTGCTGGCGCGCCCACAAAGCGAGCTCGCTGTGGATGGCGGCTACGAATACAACCTTAGCGGTGCAAAGGAGCACTCCCGATAGCCTCCGTTTCTGATGTCCACGACGCGGTCACGCAGCGCCGTTGTCAGCTCACTAGCTCCTGCTATGAGCGCACGTAAATTATCGCCCCGATTATGGCGTTGAGAGCCGGCGGCACAGGAGAAACGAGCCGCGACAGCAACAACTGAGCTCGTAGGGTGCAGCGTGCGCCGGCTATCGGCTGCGTGTGAAGCTCGCGCTTCTCTCGGCGCTAGGACAGCTTGCTGGCGCGCCCACAAAGCGAGCTCGCTGTGGATGGCGGCTACGAATACAACCTTAGCGGTGCAAAGGAGCACTCCCGATAGCCTCCGTTTCTGATGTCCACGACGCGGTCACGCAGCGCCGTTGTCAGCTCACTAGCTCCTGCTATGAGCGCACGTAAATTATCGCCCCGATTATGGCGTTGAGAGCCGGCGGCACAGGAGAAACGAGCCGCGACAGCAACAACTGAGCTCGTAGGGTGCAGCGTGCGCCGGCTATCGGCTGCGTGTGAAGCTCGCGCTTCTCTCGGCGCTAGGACAGCTTGCTGGCGCGCCCACAAAGCGAGCTCGCTGTGGATGGCGGCTACGAATACAACCTTAGCGGTGCAAAGGAGCACTCCCGATAGCCTCCGTTTCTGATGTCCACGACGCGGTCACGCAGCGCCGTTGTCAGCTCACTAGCTCCTGCTATGAGCGCACGTAAATTATCGCCCCGATTATGGCGTTGAGAGCCGGCGGCACAGGAGAAACGAGCCGCGACAGCAACAACTGAGCTCGTAGGGTGCAGCGTGCGCCGGCTACCGGCTGCGTGTGAAGCTCGCGCTTCTCTCGGCGCTAGGACAGCTTGCTGGCGCGCCCACAAAGCGAGCTCGCTGTGGATGGCGGCTAGGAATACAACCTTAGCGGTGCAAAGGAGCACTCCCGATAGCCTCCGTTTCTGATGTCCACGACGCGGTCACGCAGCGCCGTTGTCAGCTCACTAGCTCCTGCTATGAGCGCACGTAAATTATCGCCCCGATTATGGCGTTGAGAGCCGGCGGCACAGGAGAAACGAGCCGCGACAGCAACAACTGAGCTCGTAGGGTGCAGCGTGCGCCGGCTATCGGCTGCGTGTGAAGCTCGCGCTTCTCTCGGCGCTAGGACAGCTTGCTGGCGCGCCCACAAAGCGAGCTCGCTGTGGATGGCGGCTACGAATACAACCTTAGCGGTGCAAAGGAGCACTCCCGATAGCCTCCGTTTCTGATGTCCACGACGCGGTCACGCAGCGCCGTTGTCAGCTCACTAGCTCCTGCTATGAGCGCACGTAAATTATCGCCCCGATTATGGCGTTGAGAGCCGGCGGCACAGGAGAAACGAGCCGCGACAGCAACAACTGAGCTCGTAGGGTGCAGCGTGCGCCGGCTATCGGCTGCGTGTGAAGCTCGCGCTTCTCTCGGCGCTAGGACAGCTTGCTGGCGCGCCCACAAAGCGAGCTCGCTGTGGATGGCGGCTAGGAATACAACCTTAGCGGTGCAAAGGAGCACTCCCGATAGCCTCCGTTTCTGATGTCCACGACGCGGTCACGCAGCGCCGTTGTCAGCTCACTAGCTCCTGCTATGAGCGCACGTAAATTATCGCCCCGATTATGGCGTTGAGAGCCGGCGGCACAGGAGAAACGAGCCGCGACAGCAACAACTGAGCTCGTAGGGTGCAGCGTGCGCCGGCTATCGGCTGCGTGTGAAGCTCGCGCTTCTCTCGGCGCTAGGACAGCTTGCTGGCGCGCCCACAAAGCGAGCTCGCTGTGGATGGCGGCTAGGAATACAACCTTAGCGGTGCAAAGGAGCACTCCCGATAGCCTCCGTTTCTGATGTCCACGACGCGGTCACGCAGCGCCGTTGTCAGCTCACTAGCTCCTGCTATGAGCGCACGTAAATTATCGCCCCGATTATGGCGTTGAGAGCCGGCGGCACAGGAGAAACGAGCCGCGACAGCAACAACTGAGCTCGTAGGGTGCAGCGTGCGCCGGCTATCGGCTGCGTGTGAAGCTCGCGCTTCTCTCGGCGCTAGGACAGCTTGCTGGCGCGCCCACAAAGCGAGCTCGCTGTGGATGGCGGCTACGAATACAACCTTAGCGGTGCAAAGGAGCACTCCCGATAGCCTCCGTTTCTGATGTCCACGACGCGGTCACGCAGCGCCGTTGTCAGCTCACTAGCTCCTGCTATGAGCGCACGTAAATTATCGCCCCGATTATGGCGTTGAGAGCCGGCGGCACAGGAGAAACGAGCCGCGACAGCAACAACTGAGCTCGTAGGGTGCAGCGTGCGCCGGCTATCGGCTGCGTGTGAAGCTCGCGCTTCTCTCGGCGCTAGGACAGCTTGCTGGCGCGCCCACAAAGCGAGCTCGCTGTGGATGGCGGCTACGAATACAACCTTAGCGGTGCAAAGGAGCACTCCCGATAGCCTCCGTTTCTGATGTCCACGACGCGGTCACGCAGCGCCGTTGTCAGCTCACTAGCTCCTGCTATGAGCGCACGTAAATTATCGCCCCGATTATGGCGTTGAGAGCCGGCGGCACAGGAGAAACGAGCCGCGACAGCAACAACTGAGCTCGTAGGGTGCAGCGTGCGCCGGCTATCGGCTGCGTGTGAAGCTCGCGCTTCTCTCGGCGCTAGGACAGCTTGCTGGCGCGCCCACAAAGCGAGCTCGCTGTGGATGGCGGCTACGAATACAACCTTAGCGGTGCAAAGGAGCACTCCCGATAGCCTCCGTTTCTGATGTCCACGACGCGGTCACGCAGCGCCGTTGTCAGCTCACTAGCTCCTGCTATGAGCGCACGTAAATTATCGCCCCGATTATGGCGTTGAGAGCCGGCGGCACAGGAGAAACGAGCCGCGACAGCAACAACTGAGCTCGTAGGGTGCAGCGTGCGCCGGCTATCGGCTGCGTGTGAAGCTCGCGCTTCTCTCGGCGCTAGGACAGCTTGCTGGCGCGCCCACAAAGCGAGCTCGCTGTGGATGGCGGCTAGGAATACAACCTTAGCGGTGCAAAGGAGCACTCCCGATAGCCTCCGTTTCTGATGTCCACGACGCGGTCACGCAGCGCCGTTGTCAGCTCACTAGCTCCTGCTATGAGCGCACGTAAATTATCGCCCCGATTATGGCGTTGAGAGCCGGCGGCACAGGAGAAACGAGCCGCGACAGCAACAACTGAGCTCGTAGGGTGCAGCGTGCGCCGGCTATCGGCTGCGTGTGAAGCTCGCGCTTCTCTCGGCGCTAGGACAGCTTGCTGGCGCGCCCACAAAGCGAGCTCGCTGTGGATGGCGGCTAGGAATACAACCTTAGCGGTGCAAAGGAGCACTCCCGATAGCCTCCGTTTCTGATGTCCACGACGCGGTCACGCAGCGCCGTTGTCAGCTCACTAGCTCCTGCTATGAGCGCACGTAAATTATCGCCCCGATTATGGCGTTGAGAGCCGGCGGCACAGGAGAAACGAGCCGCGACAGCAACAACTGAGCTCGTAGGGTGCAGCGTGCGCCGGCTATCGGCTGCGTGTGAAGCTCGCGCTTCTCTCGGCGCTAGGACAGCTTGCTGGCGCGCCCACAAAGCGAGCTCGCTGTGGATGGCGGCTAGGAATACAACCTTAGCGGTGCAAAGGAGCACTCCCGATAGCCTCCGTTTCTGATGTCCACGACGCGGTCACGCAGCGCCGTTGTCAGCTCACTAGCTCCTGCTATGAGCGCACGTAAATTATCGCCCCGATTATGGCGTTGAGAGCCGGCGGCACAGGAGAAACGAGCCGCGACAGCAACAACTGAGCTCGTAGGGTGCAGCGTGCGCCGGCTATCGGCTGCGTGTGAAGCTCGCGCTTCTCTCGGCGCTAGGACAGCTTGCTGGCGCGCCCACAAAGCGAGCTCGCTGTGGATGGCGGCTACGAATACAACCTTAGCGGTGCAAAGGAGCACTCCCGATAGCCTCCGTTTCTGATGTCCACGACGCGGTCACGCAGCGCCGTTGTCAGCTCACTAGCTCCTGCTATGAGCGCACGTAAATTATCGCCCCGATTATGGCGTTGAGAGCCGGCGGCACAGGAGAAACGAGCCGCGACAGCAACAACTGAGCTCGTAGGGTGCAGCGTGCGCCGGCTATCGGCTGCGTGTGAAGCTCGCGCTTCTCTCGGCGCTAGGACAGCTTGCTGGCGCGCCCACAAAGCGAGCTCGCTGTGGATGGCGGCTACGAATACAACCTTAGCGGTGCAAAGGAGCACTCCCGATAGCCTCCGTTTCTGATGTCCACGACGCGGTCACGCAGCGCCGTTGTCAGCTCACTAGCTCCTGCTATGAGCGCACGTAAATTATCGCCCCGATTATGGCGTTGAGAGCCGGCGGCACAGGAGAAACGAGCCGCGACAGCAACAACTGAGCTCGTAGGGTGCAGCGTGCGCCGGCTATCGGCTGCGTGTGAAGCTCGCGCTTCTCTCGGCGCTAGGACAGCTTGCTGGCGCGCCCACAAAGCGAGCTCGCTGTGGATGGCGGCTACGAATACAACCTTAGCGGTGCAAAGGAGCACTCCCGATAGCCTCCGTTTCTGATGTCCACGACGCGGTCACGCAGCGCCGTTGTCAGCTCACTAGCTCCTGCTATGAGCGCACGTAAATTATCGCCCCGATTATGGCGTTGAGAGCCGGCGGCACAGGAGAAACGAGCCGCGACAGCAACAACTGAGCTCGTAGGGTGCAGCGTGCGCCGGCTATCGGCTGCGTGTGAAGCTCGCGCTTCTCTCGGCGCTAGGACAGCTTGCTGGCGCGCCCACAAAGCGAGCTCGCTGTGGATGGCGGCTACGAATACAACCTTAGCGGTGCAAAGGAGCACTCCCGATAGCCTCCGTTTCTGATGTCCACGACGCGGTCACGCAGCGCCGTTGTCAGCTCACTAGCTCCTGCTATGAGCGCACGTAAATTATCGCCCCGATTATGGCGTTGAGAGCCGGCGGCACAGGAGAAACGAGCCGCGACAGCAACAACTGAGCTCGTAGGGTGCAGCGTGCGCCGGCTATCGGCTGCGTGTGAAGCTCGCGCTTCTCTCGGCGCTAGGACAGCTTGCTGGCGCGCCCACAAAGCGAGCTCGCTGTGGATGGCGGCTACGAATACAACCTTAGCGGTGCAAAGGAGCACTCCCGATAGCCTCCGTTTCTGATGTCCACGACGCGGTCACGCAGCGCCGTTGTCAGCTCACTAGCTCCTGCTATGAGCGCACGTAAATTATCGCCCCGATTATGGCGTTGAGAGCCGGCGGCACAGGAGAAACGAGCCGCGACAGCAACAACTGAGCTCGTAGGGTGCAGCGTGCGCCGGCTATCGGCTGCGTGTGAAGCTCGCGCTTCTCTCGGCGCTAGGACAGCTTGCTGGCGCGCCCACAAAGCGAGCTCGCTGTGGATGGCGGCTACGAATACAACCTTAGCGGTGCAAAGGAGCACTCCCGATAGCCTCCGTTTCTGATGTCCACGACGCGGTCACGCAGCGCCGTTGTCAGCTCACTAGCTCCTGCTATGAGCGCACGTAAATATCGCCCCGATTATGGCGTTGAGAGCCGGCGGCACAGGAGAAACGAGCCGCGACAGCAACAACTGAGCTCGTAGGGTGCAGCGTGCGCCGGCTATCGGCTGCGTGTGAAGCTCGCGCTTCTCTCGGCGCTAGGACAGCTTGCTGGCGCGCCCACAAAGCGAGCTCGCTGTGGATGGCGGCTAGGAATACAACCTTAGCGGTGCAAAGGAGCACTCCCGATAGCCTCCGTTTCTGATGTCCACGACGCGGTCACACAGCGCCGTTGTCAGCTCACTAGCTCCTGCTATGAGCGCACGTAAATAATCGCCCCGATTATGGCGTTGAGAGCCGGCGGCACAGGAGAAACGAGCCGCGACAGCAACAACTGAGCTCGTAGGGTGCAGCGTGCGCCGGCTATCGGCTGCGTGTGAAGCTCGCGCTTCTCTCGGCGCTAGGACAGCTTGCTGGCGCGCCCACAAAGCGAGCTCGCTGTGGATGGCGGCTAGGAATACAACCTTAGCGGTGCAAAGGAGCACTCCCGATAGCCTCCGTTTCTGATGTCCACGACGCGGTCACTCAGCGCCGTTGTCAGCTCACTAGCTCCTGCTATGAGCGCACGTAAATAATCGCCCCGATTATGGCGTTGAGAGCCGGCGGCACAGGAGAAACGAGCCGCGACAGCAACAACTGAGCTCGTAGGGTGCAGCGTGCGCCGGCTATCGGCTGCGTGTGAAGCTCGCGCTTCTCTCGGCGCTAGGACAGCTTGCTGGCGTGCCCACAAAGCGAGCTCGCTGTGGATGGCGGCTAGGAAAACAACCTTAGCGGTGCAAAGGAGCACTCCAGATAGCCTCCGTATCTGATGTCCTGGAGTCAGCTGCAGCGAATGATCGTGTGCTACGTATTGGGAGAGCTTGCTCTGCGACTTCGCCAGCTCGAAATGGAGAAATGGATTGGAGTTGAGAACTCCAAAAGCACGCTTCTCACAAGCCGGGCCTACAAAGTACGGAGTGCCTCTTTGTACTCAATGGCTGTGTTCCGAACTCACCGATTTCAGTTGCTTTCATTGGCCTCGATAACTTCAAGAACCTCAACAGCAAACTGACCCACTTGGAAGCTGATGTGATTATTCGCTGTGTGGGAAGGATGATCCGAGAAGTTGTGTCCACTCAAACGTATCGTGAAAACGTGGTTGCCGGGCATATTGGTGGTGACGAGTTTATGTTTACCGTCCTGGGGCATGAAAAATTTGCCACCGGTTTCAACGACCGACGCGAAACGATACGCTGTTGTCGCGGTCGGCTGGTGTGCCGGCGCGCGAACGACTACGGTGGCTGAGTGGCGAACTGCAGGCTCGCGGCCGGGCGTCCCTTCGAGTGCGCAAAACGAAGAACGGCCGACGCGAGACGATACGCTGTTGTCACGGCGGGCCGCTGCGTCGGCGTGTGAACCAGTAAGGCGGCTGTGTGGCGAACTGCATGGAATTCTTTCATGAAAATTGTTCAGGAGTCTTCCATCATACGCGCCGAATGGCTGATTAATCTATTCCACCGGGTGGCATAGTCGACTAAAGCTGCGAGCACAACTCTGTGCCACATCTCGTTGTTGCTGATGCCGGTCGCCGGCTCGTAACAGCTGCATGTAATGCTTGCTTAGTCTTCTCGAAGTGTCATACTGCATCCGTTATCTTTTATCTGATAACTAAAAAAACCATGGTCCAAGCACCGCTGGATTTGATTGGACGCCACCTACGACTACGGCGGCTGTGCGGCGAACTGCAGGCTCGCGGCCGGGCGTCTCTTCGAGTGCGCAATACAAAGAATGGCCGACGCGAGACGATACGCTGTTGTCGCGGCGGGCCGGTGCGTCGGCGCCGGTGCGTCGGCGCCGGCCGCCACTGTCGGACACCACCGATTACAGTGGTGTTTGTGAGTATATAAAGACCTGCCCACTACAGTCAAGCTGCACAATTCACCCAAACCATTCTATTTTGTGTACCTTGACATCGCTACTTGGTTCACTTAAGTTTTTCTCAGTGATGTTGTCCACTGTTTTCCGAAACGCCCTGGAGTGTTTCAGAAGCTCCCCACCACAGCAGAAGGAACGGCGGCGATGTAGCAGTCGCAATCGTCAGCGATACCTTGAAAATGTCGTGGAAGAATTCAGGGATGGCAAGACAACCCAGGAGTGCCTGGAAATCTTCGTAAAGATTCTGGCAGTGATCTTCACTCGGGGAGAGAAGTCCTATGCTCGCTTTTTGACTAAAAACGACGATGGTTTGCCGCAGTGGATGGAAGCTGGTACTAGTACCTTAGCGCAAGGAGACGAACCGTGCAACCTGGAACACTTCACAGAAGAACTATGGTATAACATTCTGTGCCGCAGTAGTCCCAGTGCCATAATTGGCAACGGCAACCCTACAATTCAAGAACTCAAGGTGCCGCCCTTCGGATCCGGCTCATCGCTCGAGACACATCATTGCTTCCGCATCGGCGATTCTGGCGCTTTGATGATAGTCATGTCGCCGACGTCAACCTGGAGTCAGCTGCAGCGAATGATCGTGGGCTACGTATTGGGAGAGCTTGCTCTCCGACTTCGCCAGCTCGAAATGGAGAAATGGATTGGAGTTGAGAACTCCAAAAGCACGCTTCTCACAAGCCGCGCCTACACAGTACGGAGTGCCTCTTTGTACTCAATGGCTGTGTTCCGCAACTCACCGATTTCAGTTGCTTTCATGGACCTCGATAACTTCAAAAACCTCAACAGCAAACTGACCCACTTGGAGGCTGATGTGATTCTTCTCTGTGTGGGAAGGATGATCCGAGAAGTTGTGTCCACTCAAATGTATCGTGAAAACGTGGTTGCCGGGCATATTGGAGGTGACGAGTTTATGTTTACCATCCTGGGGCATGAAAAATTCGCCACCGATTTCATAAGAACAGTGTTGGGCCACTTCGAGAATCTTAAGCCTAATTTTAGCAAAGTCGAAGTGGATGAAAAATTTCTGGAATTTAAGCAAGACCATGGTTTTAGTGCATCCGTAGGCATATCTACTTGGAAGTGGGACGGTGATTCTTCAGAGAAAAGTTCCTGCAGTGATGTGGCGAAATTCAAGCAAGCCAAGATGGCAGTCGAAGAGAATGCTCGTAGAGCCAACAAAACTCTCCTACTTGCTAAGGAGAACAAAACCAGACATCGTGGAGGAAATGTGCTACTGTGGAGCGAACTTTCGAAGTGAACAAGGTGCACAACTAAGTACGCTTTTTCGTGTGGAAATAAAAAGAATCCTTTGAACCTAATTATGGTGCAAAACGAACTTCTGTTCTAAACACGTGTCACTGGAGCTCGGGTGGAAACCATGTGCTTCGTTAGCGTGTGCACGACGTGTGGCAAATGTGTCTCCCATCTGTGATCGGTCATCAATGCATGGAAAACGAAAATAATACAATGCTTAGAAAACCGTTTGCTCCAGGGTGAAATAACGGCGGCGCCTGCCGGTGCAGCAAGCCGCTGCAACGGGTGAATATGCGACAAATACGGCGCAGAGACAGCTTGTTCCCGCCCCTGATTTAAACAGCTGCAGGGTCAGCATGCCAGAGGTAAAGTGGCTTTACTCGTTTACTCCCCTGGAGAAAAAACGGTATCGTTCCCCTGCAACACTGTCTGAGCTGATTCACTGAGGTCTTGTAACCTTTCTGTGCTCCTTTTACGTTCAGAGCTTGTTCTGGGAGAAATGGTTTCGGTGTTTCGTTCAAAAATACGGTAGGAGACTTCGTTCAACGCTTCTGGTTGAAATGGGCGTGTGGACCCGTTTCGAATATAACGTCACGCATATTTCATTCGCAGATTTCCCTTGCAAATTGCGGTCAGACATTAACAGATAGTAGCACAACGGCCGATCGCGTGGTAGCGACGTCGGCAGAAGTCTCTCGGTCGAGTCGACGAGCATGCGAAACGCGTGTGCGGCCTACGCGAGACGATAAGCTGTTGGCCGCGGCCGGCCGGTGCGTCGGCAAGCGAACGACTACGGCGGCTGTGCGGCGAACTGCAGGCTCACTGGGCTGTGCGTCTCTACGAGTGCGTAATACGTAGAACGGCCGACGCGAGACGATACGCTGTTGTCGCGCCCGGCCGGTGCGTCGGCGAGCAAATGACTACGATGGCTGTGCGGCGAACTGCAGGCTCGCGGCCTGCCGTCTCTACGAGTACGTAAACGTAGAACGGCCGAAGCGAGACGATACGCTGTTGTCGCGGCCGGCTGGTGCGTCGGCGCGCGAACGCCTACGCGGCTGTGCGGCGACCTGCAGGCACGCGGCCGGGCGCCTCTACGAGTGCGTAATACGTACAACGGCCGACGCGAGACGATACGCTGTTGTCGCTGCCGGCCGTTGCGTCGGAGCGCGCACGACTACGGCGGCTGTGCAGCGAACTGCAGGCACGCGGCCGGGCGTCTCTAAGAGGGCGTAATACGTTGAACGCCCGACGCGATACGATACGCCTTTTTCGCGGCCGGTCTGTGCGCTGGCATGCGAACGACGACGGCGGCTGCGCAGCACATTGCAAGCTTGCGGCCGCGCGTCTCTACGAGTGCGTTATACGTAGAACGGCCGACGCCCGACGATACCCTGTTGTCGCGGCCGGCCGGTGCGTCGGCGCACGAGACTACGGCTGCTGTGTGGCGAACTGCAGGCTCGCGGCCAATCGTCTCTACGAGCGCGTGATACGTAGAAAGGCCGAGGCGAAACGATGCGCTGCTGTAGTGGCCGCCCTGTGCGTCGGCACGCGAACGACTTTGGCGGCTGTGCGGTGCACTGCAGGCTCGCAGGCGGGAGTCTCTCCGAGTTGGGTAAAACGCAGAACGGCCGACGCGAAACGATACGCTGTTGTCGCAGCCGGCTGGTGTGCCGGCGCGCGAACGACTACGGCGGCTGTGGGGCGAACTGCAGGCTCGCGTCCGGGCGTCTCTTCGAGTGCGCAAAACGAAGAACGGCCGACGCGAGACGATACGCTGTTGTCGCGGCGGGCCGGTGCGTCGGCGTGCGAACCACTAAGGCGGCTGTGTGGCGAACTGCATGGAATTTTTTCATGAAAATTGTTTAGGAGTCTTTCATCATACGCGCCGAATGGTTGATTAATCTATACCACCGGGTGGCAGGGTCGACTAAAGCTGCGAGCACAACTCTGCGCCACATCTCGTTGTTGCTGATGCCTGTCGCCTGCTCGTAACAGCTGCATGTAATGCTTGCTTAGTCTTCTCGAAGTGTCATACTGCATCCGTTATCTTTTATCTGATAACTAAAATAACGATGGTCCAAGCACCGCTGAATTTGATTGGACGCCACCTATGACTACGGCGGCTGTGCGGTGAACTGCAGGCTCGCGGCCGGGCGTCTCTACGATTGCGTAATACGTAGAACGGCCTACGCGAGACGATACGCTGGTTTCGCGGCCGGCCGGTGCGTCGGCGCGCTAACGAGTACGGCGGCTGTGCGGCGAAGCTGCGGCGAACTGACCCTCCGAGGTCAGTTCTTCTGCGGCGCCGGCTCTCAACACCTAAATCGGGGCGAGGATTTACGTTTGCTCCTAGCTGGGGCTAGTGAGCTGAGAATGGCGCTGCTTGACCGCGTCGTGCAGATCAGCAAGGGAGGCTATCGGGAGTGCTTGTTTACGCCACTAAAGTTTTTCAGTAACTCACGATGTCACCCGCGTCGACGTCCGTAGTCCGCACCGCACCCCTCCCCACAATAAAAATACAATAAAAAGAAATACTATCCGGCGCCAGGTTTCGATCCCTCGACCCTGCGGGCGGAACGCAATGTACATGGTGCTCTAACCACTGCGCCACAAAGCCGACACAGAATGGGACGCTATCAACGCGCCTTATATCGTTGACTCATTCAAATTACTGCTGACGAGCGCTCTCTCGTCAGCAGTTGCCACAAGTGGAAACACATTAACGTAACGCAAACTGCTTAACGTCGTGCGCCGCCGGAAATGGTCTGCATTTGATCGTGCCCCTCGCGAGGGGGATGTTTCAATGCGTCTTCCTACTGGCCAGTACACTCGTCGCCATCTGTCGGACGTTGTGCGAACCCTTTGCGGCTGATGACGCGCGATTTGAAACGACATTTGCATATGATCAAACTGAGAGGCTCTCGAAAAAAAAACAAATTCCAGGGCCAGAGTTTCTGCAGTGGATGTAGTATTCTCATGTGCGCCTTCCCGCGAAGACCAATTTCACACACGGCTGATCGCCAGCATTAAAGTTGGGCCCACAATAACGCGATGCAAAGGAGAAATACGAACTTCCACCCAACTAGCGCCGTTCCTTGCGCTGCAGTGTTGTCACAATGCCTGCACCCATGCCTGCTTTTTCGTCCTAGCCGCCGTCCGCAGCACGCTCACTTTTAGGGCGCGCCAGCAAACTGTCCTAGCGCCGAGAGAAGCAGAAGCTTCAGGCGCAGCCGGTAGCCGTCGCGCGCTGCACCCTCCGAGCTCGGTTGTTGTTGCTACCGCGGCTCCTTCCTCCTGAGCCGCCGGCTCTCAACGCCAAAATCGGGGTGAGGATTTACGCGCCGTTCCAGCAGGTACTCAGCTGACAACGGTTCTGCGTGACTGCGTCGTACAGACCAGCAACGGAGGGTATCGGGAGTGCTCGTTTACGCCGCTATAGTGTTTGTCCTAGCCGCCGTCCGCAGCGAGCTCGCTTTGTGGGCGCGCCAGCAAACTGTCCTTGCGCCGAGAGAAGCAGAAGCTTCAGGCGCAGCCGGTAGATGGCGCGCGCTGCACCCTCCGAGCTCCGTGTTTGTTGCTTCCGCGGCTCGTATCTCCTGCGGCGCCAGCTCTCAATGCCAAAATCGGGGCGAGGATTCACGCGCGCTTCCAGCAGGTGCTAGTGAGCTGACAACTGCGCTGCGTGACCGCGTCGTGCAGATCAGCAACGGAGGCTATCGGGAGTGCTCGTTTACGCAGCCAAAGCAGTTTGACGAGCCACCGTCCGAAGCGAGCTCGCTTTGTGGGCGTGCGGACAAACTATCCTAGCACCGAGAGAAGCGGAAGTTTCAGGCGCAACCGGTACTAGCGCGCGCTACACCTCCGAGCTCCGTTGTTGCTGCCGCGGCTCCTCCCTCCTGCGCCGCCAGCTCTCAGTGCCAAAATCGGGAGGATGATTTACGCGCTCTTCCAGCAGGTGCTAGTGAGCTGACAACGGCGGTGCGTGACCACGTCGTGCAGTCAGCGATGGAGGCTATCGGGAGTGCTCGTTTACGCAGCCAAAGCCGTTTGACGAGCCACCGTCCGCAGCCAGCTCGCTTTGTGGGCGCGCCGGCAACCTATCCTAGCACCGAGAGAAGCGGAAGTTTCAGGCCCAGCTGGTAACAGCGCGCGCTACACCTCCGAGCTGGATTGTTGTTGCTGCCGCGGCTCGTTCCTTCTGCGTTCCCAGCTCTCAATGCCAAAATCAGGAGGAGGATTTACGCGCGCTGCCAGCAGGTGCTAGTGAGCTGACAACGGCGCTGCGTGACCGCGTCGTGCAGATCAGCAATAGAGGCTATCGGGAGTGCTCGTTTACGCAGCTAAAGCCGTTTGTCGAGCCACCGCCCGCAGCGAGATCGCTTTGGGGGCGCGCCGGCAAACTGTCCTAGCGCCAACAGAAGCGGAAGTTTCATGCGCAGCCGGTAGCCAGCGCGCGCTGCACCCTCCGAGCTCAGTTGTTGCTGTCGAGTCTCGTGTCTTCTTCGCCGCCGGATCTCTGCCCCAAAATCGGGGCGAGGATGTACGCGCGCTTCCAGGAGGTGTTAGTGAGCTGACAACGGCGCAGCGTGATCGCGACGTGGACATCAGCAGCAGACGTTATCGGGAGTGCTCGTTTACGCCGCTGAAGTTGTTTTCCGAGCCGCTGCCTAGATCGAGGTCGCCTTGAGAAAATGTGTCAACATACTTTCTGAACAAAATACCTGACCGTAACTGCCTAGAACAAGCTCTGAGCGTAATTATGAATAAAATCCCCGATTGTATTTAATAACGATTATGTCCTCTTGAATCTCACAACGAAATTTTCAACCACACTTTTTTCAGTAAGTCTCCTGCTGTAAGCCCTCAACGACATCTCAACACAATTTCTTCCATTTATGCTGCGAACAAAATATCTTACCGCAATTTGCGGGAAAAAGTCTGCGAATGAAATATGCCTTACGTTATGTTCCAAACGTCAACCACAACCGCGCTCGCAGCAGGTTGGTGCGCGCACCGGCTACCGGCTGCGCCTCAAGCTTGTTCTTCCCCAGGCGCGGGGTCGGTTTGGTCGCGCTCCCACATAGCCACCTCGATGCTAGCGGCGGCTCGGCACATGGCTTTAGCGGCGTGAACGAAGCCGCCCGATAGCCTCCATGGCTGATGTCCACGATGAGGGCAAGCTGTGTCCGTGTGAGCTGACTAGCACCTGCTAGGAGCGCGCGCAAGTCCGCGCGCCGATTTCGAGTAGAAATGGCAGGCGCTCCCGGCTGGACAAATGAAACGTTAGCACAGAAATACCAACCAGAAAAAACAACTTGCGGGATTTGTTTCCATGTTTGTAAAATGGACGCTTAGCTTAATTGCCGTAAGAAAGCTGACAACTGGGGCTTTCGAATAAATCAATAGCGAGGGGTACTGGAACTTCACGAATTTTCAAACTCTGCCGGAACAAAATCTCCCAGAAAATTTTCTATCGAATTTCTCGAGCTTAATGTCACGTAACAAGCCCTGTCCGCTATTTCCAAATAAAACCTGTGAACAAAATCTGCCTCACATTTATTTCCAACCAGGTTGCCTTAGATTTCTTTTCGAATGTATGTTCGGAACAAAAGGTCTGAGCAGAATGTCCGAACAAAATACCAGCCGAAATACACAAGAACGACCGCCGAACGTAGTTTCTGGACACAATCTTCAAATGTAAACCCGAATATAAGTTCTTTATGATTCTCAGAATGGAATTCCTGACAAAATTTTGTATACGCACTTTCTGAACATAAATCCAGAACAAAATATCTGAATGAAATATCCACATGGATGCTGGAAAATCTCCGAAGGTTTTTTGAACAATATCCCAGAAGCAAATCTGCCAGATGATTTCCGAACGTATGATATGGACGAAATCTCCGAATGTGTTCTCCGGATATTTCTCTACGTCTGGAGGACGTTTCTTCAGACGTAAGCTTGAACGAAATCGTCGGGCGTTATTTCCGAATGAAATATCGGAACAAAATTTCCAGATGTACTTTCCAAACGCAAACTTCAAGTGAAAGCTCCAAATATACTTTCCGAGCGAACCTAAGCTTCAAACGAAAACTCCAACCGTAAACTCAACGAAACATCTGAACGTAAGCTCCGGCCGTTATTTCCGAACAAAATCCCCCGAAGCGTACTTCCGCAACGTTAACTCCCAACATAATTTCCGAACAAAATCTCCGAATGTACTTTCCGAACATAACGTACGAACGAAATGTCCAATAAACTATCCGAACCTAATTTCCACATGTATGCGTGAAGTAAATTCTCGGAACGTAATTTTTGGATGTATGGCAGTGATCGCAAAGTACCGCCTACCTGCTTGAGCGGTAATACGGTTGGTAAAAAGAAAGAAAGGAAAAGCAATGTCGTTGTCATTTGCTCATGCGGAATGAGAAAGCAGGAAGTAAAGGTATTAGAAGGGGATGAGGGAAGAGGATTCTTGGAATGCTTAAGTGTGGAAAGAAAGTCGACGATTAAGGCTGAAACAATGAATTTCTGAGTTTAAAATTTGTGCCGTTTTTGCGTGCAATACTACTAGTTTGGCAGTCGCCTCCGAAGGCAGGTTGATGCCATACGGCACTGGTGCTTTTCTTGTATAGCTTCCAAGTTCATATGTTACTCGCAGGCACCACGTCAGGAGTAAGTCGGGCAAAGCAAAAATGCTTCATAACAGCTAAGAATGTGTAAAGCTCTTGGAAGTGTCCAAGCAAACCATCGATTTTACATGTGTAAATCCGGAAGCTTCGCATCATGTCTTCATGGAACGTGGCGAGACTCGAACAGTTTTCCTACAGTTAACGACTTCAGCTTCCATGAAACGAAGAACAACACCACATTGATCACAGAGCGTAAGCACTCTGAACGCAAACAGCAACGCTGTCTGAGGAAAATGCGTTTTGATAATGCGGAATACCAGGAGTTTTTCATTGCTTTACCAATAGCACCATTACAACACCTGGTGTGACTACCGCAATCGCCGATATAGCTGCGATAACAGCGCAGCTAGAAATGCGAGCCACCGCTGATGCGAAAGCAAGGCTGCAGAGAAAGAGCTTGTGCTACGTGTTACGGGACCTTGCTCTCCGACTTCGTGAGCTCGACATGGAGAAATGTACCGTAGTAGAGAACTACAAAAGCACGCTTCTCACAAGCCGTGCCTACGAAGTACAGAGTGCCTCTTTGTACTTCATGGCTCTGCTCCGCAGCTCACCGATTTGAGTCGCCGTCATGGACCTCGATAACTTCAAGAAACTCAACAGCAAACTGACACATTTGGAGGCAGATGAGGTTTTTCTCTGCGTGGGGAGGATGCTCAGAGAAGTTGTGTCCACTCAAACGTATTGTGAAAAAGTGGTTGCGGGGCATGTCGGAGGTGACGAGTTTATGTTTACCATCCTTGGGCATGACGAATTTACCAGGGATTTCATGAGAAGCTTGTTGGGCCACTTCGAGCATCTTCATCCCGGTTTCAGCAAAACCGAAGTCCATGAAAAGTTTCAGGAATTTAATGAAGTCCATGGTTTTAGTGCATCAGTTGGAATATCTGCTTGGAAATGGGACGATGATTCTTCAGTCGAAAGTTGTGCCACTTATGTGGCGAAATCCAAGCAAACCAAGACGGCACTCGAAGAGAATGCTCGAAGAGCCAATGAAACTCTCCTGATTGCTAAGGAGAAAAAGACCAGACGTCGTGGAGGAAATGTGCTACTGTGGAGCGAACTTTCAAAGTGAACAATTTGTGCAGCTAAGTCGCGTTTTCGTGTGGAAATAAAAAGAATATTTTGAACCGAATGTATACACAAAACGAAGTTCTGTTTTAAACACGCGTCCCTGGAGCTCGGGTGGAATCCATGTGCTTCGTTAGCCTGTGCGCGACGTGTAGCAAATGTGTCTCTGGTCTGTGGTCGGTCATCAATGCATGGAGAATGAAAAGAAGGCAATGGTTACAAAACCGTTTGCCTCAAGGCGAAATAACAGAACCGTCTGGTGGTGCAGCAACCCACTGCAACGGGTGAATACGCGACAAATATGGCACAGATGCAGCTTGTTACCGCCCCTGATTTAAGCATCCAGCAGGGTAAGCTTGCTACAGGTAACGTGGCTTTACTCGTCCACTCCCCCTGGAGAAAGAAACAGTATCGTTGCTTTGCAACACTCTCTGTGCGGATTCATCGAGGTCTTGCAGCATCTCTGAGCTGCCCTTACGTTCAGAGCTTACGTTGAGAGCTTTTTCTGAGAGAAAAATGTTTCGGTTGTTTCATTCAAAAATACGTGCGGAGATTTCGTTCAAAGCTTAAGGTTGAAATGGCATCTGGACCCGTTTGGAATATAAAGTCTGGGATAATTCATTCGAAGATTTACCCTGCAAATTGGGGTCAGATATTTTTTTCGCAGCATTCGTTGAAGATATTGTGTGGACATGTCATTCCGGACTTACAGCCAGAGACTTACTGAAGAAATTTTGGTTGAAAATTCTGTTGTGAGATTCAAGAGAACCTAACCTTTATTAAATACAATCGGTGATTTTGTTCAAAATTACGCTCAGAGCATGTTCTCGGCAGTTGAGGTGAGGTATTTTGTTCAGAAGGTATGTTGAAAGATTTTGTCAAAGCATATGTTCGAAAAGAAACCCTGTAGTAAAGCTGCCGAGCTTGATTGTATATTCGAAATATGGCCAAGCAGATTGTGTTCGGAGATTCCGGTCGGAAATTACGTTATGAGCTTCTGTGAAAGGCTACACTAGGAAAAAAGTTCTGGAGATTTGTTCAAAATTACGTTCGGACGTGATTCTCGGGAATTACATTCCGGTATCTCGTTCAACAATTACGTTCAAAAATTTTGATCAGGCATACATTCGAAAAGCGCGTCGGCTTACACCTTCGGAGGGTTCGTTGCGATCATACACTCAGTAATTATTGTCAAACAAGTTTTGTTTGGGGAATTCGTTCGCAAATAATGTTCAAAGATTCTGTTCGCCGCGTACGCGCGCAGGTTTCGTTTGGGGATTCCCACCAGAAGCTGCGTTGAGAAATGTGCCAGAAATCGCCTGCTTATGTTTCGTATGCATTTCGTTACAGAAACTAGGTCTGAAGGACTCCTTCAGAAATTAGGTTTTAACCTTCTTTGAGATTACGTTCGGAGATTTCGTTGAAAGAATACTTTTGAAAAGAACGTCTACAGAACCTGTTAAGATATTTCTTTCGGAATAAAGGATATTAGCTACTGCTAATATCATTTATTTCGGAGATTTTGTTCTCTGTATCTCAAGCAATTTCGTTCAGTGCTCATTTTCGAGAAATACGTTGAGCAATTTCTGTAGAAAATAATGGACTGAGATCAGGTGACTTTTTTTCAGAAGCTACGTTCCGTTATTTCATGTGAACATTACGTTTGGAGTTTGCTCTTGGAGATCACGATCAGATTTTGAAAGGAAATTACATTCTGAGATTTTGTTCGAAGAATGCGCTCGAAAAGAACATTTGAAGAACACGTCTTGAGATTGTGCTGGGATTGTTGGTTCGTACGCAATCACAGGCAGAGCTAATGTGCGGAGCTTACATCCCAAAGGAAAGTTCGCAGATTGAGTCTAAACAATATGTTGTCATCTTACGTTCAGATATATCGTTCAACAATGACGTCTTCAGATTTTCTGCGTTACATACATTCAGACATGACATTGGGGTTTCGTTCGAAAATATTGTTTGGAGCTATCGTTCCGAGACATCACTAAGAAAGATCAGCTGCATAGCTTTTTTGCAGGTTACTTACGGAAATCACTTTCAGAGATTTCCTTCTAAAATTTGTTAGGATATTTTGGTTGCTGCATATTTTCGGAACGAATATTCTTAGAGTTATTTCGGCAAATAGGTACATAGCTTATGTGCGGAAAGCACGTTCAGAGATATCGTTCATTAATAAAGTTTGGAGCCTATGTTCGCCGGCATTCTTGGAAAAAGGCGTTAGTAAATTTTCTTCCGAGCTTGCATTTGGAAAGTATATTCAGGATATTTTGTGAAAATGGTTTTACATTTCATATGGAGCTTACGTTCGGAATCATTACTTGGAAGTTTCGATAGGGAGGGACTTAAAAATTTTTTTGAAGCTTGTTCAGAAATTTCGATGGGGAGTTACATTCGCAGACGAAGTTCAGAACTAAAGTTCGGAGTAAGTGGGCAAATTAATTTGTAAATTACCTCAAAACTTCATTTGGAACACACATTTTGCAAACAACCTTCAGAGCTTTTGCTGGAGGTTTCATTAGGAGCTTACATTCATTGGTTACACTAGGTAGCTGCGAACGGAAATTCTTTCGGAAATATCATTCAGAGATATTTTTCTGAAATCAGGTTCGCAGGGTTTCGCTCTGTGCTTACATCCATAGCTTACGTTCGGAAGGTACGTTTGGGTATTGCTTTCGGAAATTATGTTCAAAGATTCATTGAGAGCTTACGCTCAAAATACACGTTGCGACATTTTGTTCGTGCCTTACATTCGAAAAGTACGTTCAGAGATTTTCAGAGGATACGTTCGCTAGCAGTAGACAGGAGCGAACGTAATTCCTCGCCCTGAGCTCGGAGTGGAAAGCGTGCAGTACAGGAGATATCAGCCGCGGCGGCAGGAACAACCGAACTGGGAGGTTCCTGTGCGCGCCCACTATCGGCTGCGCCTGAATCTTTTGCTCCCTCGATGCGGGGGGATGGTTTGGCGGCTCGCCCACACACGCTGTGCGCGGTAGATCGGCCAATGGCTTTAGTGGCGTAAACGGGCCCTCCCGATAGCCTCTCTTGCTAATGTGTACGACGCGGCCACGCAGTGCAGCTGTCACCGTGCTAGCACCTGCAAGGAGCGCATAAGTCCTCGCCCCGGTCTCGAGGTAGAGAGGGGACGGTGCAGGAGAAATGAGCCGCGGCAGCAACAACAACCGAGATCAGCGGTTGCTGCGTGCGCCAGCTACCGGCTGCGCTTGAAGCTTCTGCTTCCCTCGGCGCGAGGACTGCTTGAAAGCGCGCCCACAAACCGACCTCGCTGCAGGCGCTGCTCCGAAAACGGCTTTACCGGCGTAAGCGGGCCCTCCCGATAGCCTCTATTGCTGATGTCCACGGGGCGGTTACGCTGCGCCGTTACCAGCTCACTGGCACCTATTGGGAGCGCGCGAACACCTTCGCGCCGATTTTGGGGTAGAGAGGCGGCGGCACAGGAGAAACGAGCCGCGACAGCAACAGCAACTGCGCTCGGAGGTTACTGCGCCCGCCGGCAACCGGCTGTACCTGAAGCACCTGCTTCCTTCGGAGCGAGGATGGTTTACCGTCGCACCCACAAAGCGACCTCGCTTCCGGCGGAGGCTCGGGTAACGGCTTTAGCGCTGTAAATGGGCACTCCTGATAGCCTCCGTTGCTGATGTCCACGATGCGCTCAAGCTGCGCCACTACGAGCTCACTAGCACCTGTGAGGAGAGTGCGTAAATCCTAACCCCGTTTCGACTTATAGAGCCAACGGCGAAGGAGAATGCAGCTGCGCCTCAACAAGAACTGATCTCGGAGGTTGCAGGGCGCCGGCTACAGGCATCGCCTGAACCTTTTCCTTCCGTCGTAGTGAGGACGGATTGCCGCCGCACCCACAAAGCGACCTCGCTTCGGGCGCGGCTCGGAAAACTGCTTTAGCGCCGTAAATGGGCCCTTCCGGTAGCATCCGTTGCTGATGACCACGACGCGGTTTCGCAGCGCCGTTGTCAGCTCACTAGCACCAGCAAGGAGCGCGCGTAAATCCTCGCCCCGTTATTGGCGCAGGAGAAACGAGCCGCGGCATCAACAACGGAGCTCGGAGGGTGCAGTGCGCACCGTCTACCGGCTGCACCTGAAGCTTCCGTATCTCTCGGCGCTAGAACAGTTTGCCGGCGCGCCCCCAAACCGGGCTCGCTGCGGACGGCAGCTAGGAAAACAACTTAGGCTGCGTAAACGAGCACTCCCGATAGCCTCCGTTGCTGATGTCCATGACGTGGTCACGGAGCGCCGTTGTCAGCTCACTAGCACCTGCTAGGAGTGCGCATAAGTCGTAGCCCCGGTTTCGACGTAGAGAGCTTGCGGCGCAGGTGGAATGAGCCGCGGCAGCAACAACACTCTATCTCAGAGGTTACTGCGCGCGCCGGCTACCGGCTGCACCTGAAGCTTCCGCTTCTCTTTGCGATAGGACAGTTTGCCGGCACGCGTACAAAGCGAGCTCGCTGCGGACGGCGGCTAGGAAATCAACTTTAGCGGCGAAAATGAGCACTCGCGATAGCCTCGGTTGCTGATGTCCACGACGTGGTCACGCAGCGCCGTTGTCAGCTCACTAGCGCCTGCTAGGAGCGCACGTAAATCCTCGCCCCGATTTTTACGTAGAGAGCCGGTGGCGCCGGAGAAACGAGCCGCGGCAGCAACACCAACAACTAAACTAGGAGAGAGCAGCGCGCGCAGGCTATCGGCTGCGCCTAAAGCTTCTGCTTCCCTCGGTGCGGGACAAGGTTTGGGGGCGCGCCAGCAAAGCGGCTGCAGGCAGCGGCTCGGATAACTGCTTTAGGAGCGTTAACGCACCCTCCCCATAGTCTCCGCTGCTGATATCAACGACGCGGTCACGCTGCGCTGCTGTCAGCTCACTAGCACCTTCTAGGAGCGCGCGTAAGTCCTCGCCCCGGTTCGGAATGAGCGAATGAGCCATGGCACAACAACACACGTGCGCAGAGGTTACTGCGCGTGCGAGCTACCGGGTGCGCCTGAAGCTTCTGCTTCTCTTGGCGCTAGGACAGTTTGCCGGCGCGCCCACAAAGCGAGCTCGCTGGGGACGACGGCTAGGAAAACAACTTTACCAGAGTAAACGAGCACTCCCGATAGCCTCTGTTGCTGATGTCCACGACGCGGTCACGAAGCGCCGTTGTCGGCTCACTAGCACTTGTTAGGAGCGCACGCAAATCCTGACCCCGATTTCGCCGTGTAGAGCCGGCGCCGCAGGAGAAACGAACCGCGGTAGCAACAACTGAACTGGGAGGGTGCAGCGCACTGCTACCGGCAGCGCCTGAAGCTACTGCTTCCCTCGGTGCGGGACAACGTTTGGGGGTGCGCCAAGAAAGCGGCTGCAGGCAGCGGGTCGGATAACGGCTTTAGCAGCGTTAACGCGCCCCCTCGATAGCCTCCGCTGATGATATCGACGACGCGGTCACGCTGCGCTGCCGTCATTTCACTAGCACCTCCTAGGAGCGCGCTAAGTCCTCTCCCCGATTTCAGGGTGGAGAGCTGGCGGCGCATGAGAAATCAGCCACGGCAGCAACAACCGAGCTCGGAGGTTGTGCCCGCCCCGGCTACCGGGAGCGTTTGAGGTTTCTGCTTCCCTCGTCGCGGGGGACGGTTTGGCGGGGCGCCCACATAGCCACCTCGCTGGGAGCGGCCGCTCGGCAAACGGATTTATCCGCGCAAACGGCCCCCCCCTGATAGCCTCTGTTGCTGATGTCCACGACGCGGTCACGCTGCGCCGCTGTCAGCTCTTTAGTACCTGCTAGGAGTGCACGTAAGTCGTAGCCCCGGTTTCGGCAGTAGAGAGCTGGCGCCACAGGAGGAATGAGCCATGGGAGCAACAACACACCAGCTCAGAGGTTACTGGGCTTGCGGCTCCCGGGTGCGCCTGAAGCTTGTGTGTCTTTTGGCACTAGGACCGTTTGCCGGCGCGCCCACAAAGCGAGCTCGCTGCCGACGGCGGCTAGGAAAACAACTTTACCGGCGTAAACGAGCACTCCCGATAACCTCAGTTGCTGATGTACACGACGCGGTCAAGAAACGCCGTTGTCAGCTCACTAGCACATGGTAGGAGCGGGCGTAAATCGTCCCCCGGATTTTGCTGTTGAAGCCGGCGACGCAGGAGAAGCGAGCCGCGCAAGCAACAACTCAGCTCGGAGGGTGCAGCGCGCGCCTGCTACCGGCAGCGCCTGAAGTTTTCCCTTCTCTCGGCGCTAGGAGAGCTTGCCGGGGCGCCCATAAAGCGAGCTTGCTGCGGACGGTGGCTAGGAAAACAACTTTAGCGGCATAAACGAGCACACCCGAAAGCCTTCATTGCAGATGTCCATGACGCGGCCACGCAGCGCGTTTGTCAGCTCACTAGCACCTGCTAGGAACACTCGTAAATCCTCGCCCCGATTTTTACGTAGAGAGCCGGCGGCGCAGGAGAAACGAGCCGCGGCAGCAACAAAACACTGTGCACGGAAGGTGCAGCGCGCGCAGGCTACCGGCTGCGCCTAAAGCTGCTGCTTCCCTCGGTGCAGAACAAGGTTTGGGGGCGCGCCAACAAAGCGGCTGCGGGCAGCGGCTCGGATAACGGCTTTAGCTGCGTTAACGCGCCCTCCCTATAGCCTCCGTTGCTGATATCAACGACGCTGTCACGCTGCGCTGCTGTCTGCTCACTAGCACCTCCTAGGAGCGCGCGTAAGTCCTCGCCCCGATTTCAGGGTAGAGAGCTGGCGGCGCATGAGAAATGAGCCACGGCAGCAACAACAACCGAGCTCGGAGATTGTGCCCGTGCCGGCTACCGGCAGCGTCAGAAGTTTCTGCTTCCCTCGTCGCGAGGGACGGTTTGGCGGCGCGCCCGCACAGCCATCTCGCCGGGAGCGGCCGCTCGGCAAACAGATTAATTGGCGTAAACGGGCCCCCTTGATAGCCTCTGTTGCTGATGTCCGCGACGCAGTCACGCTGCGCTGCTGTCAGCTCTCTAGTACCTGCTAGGAGTACGCGTAAGTCGTATCCCGGGTTTCGGGGTAGAGAGCTGGCTGAGCAGAAGAAATGAGCCGCCGCAGCAACAAGCGAGCTCTTAGGTTGCTGCGCGAAGCGGCTACCGGCTGCGCCTGACGCTTCTGCTTCCATTTGCGCGGGGAACGGTTGGGCGGTGCACCAACACAGCGACCTCGGTGCAAGGCAGTGCTCGGAAAAAGGCTTTAGCAGCGTAAACGGGCCCTCTCGTTTGCCTCCGTTCCTGATGTCCACGGCGCTGTCACGATCTACATGTATATCGCAATGTGGTGTGCCTGTTGTTCCCTTCCCCCTTTTCTGAAATAGCCCGGCCTACAGAATAGCCCGCACCAGCACTACTGGAGTAATCACTTCAGATTTCGCAATGCTTTCTCTTTCTATCTCGCTCTCAATATCCGAGGCCACGTCTGTGCCATCATTGGTCGGTTAACCCAACTCTACAACCCACACACTTATCAGTAAGCACCGCTTCACCCTCTTACGCAAGAGACGAAGTAGTATATATATGACAGGAGCTAGTGTGAAATTCAGTTGTTTCCTCTGGAGGAAGCCACCATGGAGAAATATGGGACCCTCGAACAACACCTTGGCCTGTCCTCATATTCATCGTGTTGCTCATCATGGTGCTCGCCTGTCTCGTCTGCTGATTCGGAGACTGAAGAAGCGACGGAAGGCCACGCCAGTGACGTACAGGCGGCCAAGGGAGAAGAGGCGAAACTGCATTCATTGATCCTGGGTCGAGAACAGCCACCGGTTCCGGCAGAGACGAAGAATAGGTGCTTCAGCACGACACGGAGCTCCTCGCATCGTCACCCAGAAAAGGATAAAGAAGCTGAGGACGGCGACGTTGACAAATATAAGGAAAGACGAGACTTGGAACCCGATCGAAAAAGGCAAGGCATTGATCTTAGAATCGATCAACTTCCTCGAAAAAAAAATAGAAAAATAGGGATAGAGTGCCGCACTGCTCTCGAAACTCATCAACTACATAAAAGATCGTCGCTATCTCCTTCAACGTTTCATTCTCGGCACCCATCTGTGCTTGAGGCATTTGCTGTTTGTAAACCGCATCGTTCTCAACCACCCGTGACGCCCCAAGAGAAGTGCAATCGTCCGCCAGCTCCTCGGCCTAAACTCGCCCATGACAACCGCGAGCATCTTTTGCTCAACGATTTCAACGAAGCCGTGTTTGATCAGCTCCGGAAGGGTGGGCGAGACCTGACTTGGCGTGAGGCGTCGCGAAGGATGAAGGAAGTCGGTGCATCAGAAGATCTGCTTCTGGAAGATGTCAGAGGAGGACAGAAAGAGAATGCAAACTTTACTAGGTTTCGCTCAGCTCGGTATAGGCCTAGATATAAATATTACAGACCATCTCCTTGCGATGGCCCGCCAGTTCGTCCGCCTGCTAGACGAGGTAGAAGGCCAGGAAGAGGAGGACATTGAGGTAGATTCAAATACAAGAATGAATCGCAAACCCTGTATGTGAACAAATAAATATTGAACTCTTGTGGTTATCATGGTTCTTGTCGCGTCTTTTTTTCTTTTTTGCAATTTTCTCCAGTGTGTGAGGGCAGACATTTCAATTTACCACCAATTTGACCACGCTCTGTTGTGAATTCATTTAGTGAATCATGAAATAACGAGTCCTTGGTTAGGAGTCGTCCTGAGATTTTCTCAGTGTAAACCTTGAGCAGGTCGTGATACGGAGCAGACTGGACTGGACCTACAGAATGCTTGCACCTTACAATATATTTTTCTGGGACTTCGTCATGTATCTTAGGTCACGTCTCTTCTATGATTGCTCCGCCTGATTGAAATATATTATATTATAGTGTCGTTGGTCACATTTCTGAACCCACAAATACTAGTGAAACAGTCCTGCACGCACAATATGTCAGATGGTGACAGCTGAACTCGAAAATCAGGTTGTAATTCGCTTTATAACGATAAGTGGGCTTTAGAAACTCGTATAGTCGGCTTGAAGTTCAGCCTTATTCCACACCGCACATGGGGACTGCAAACAGAGATGGAGAAAACAGAAAAGGTCGCAATGCAAGGAAAATACAGAGGTGCTGCAACTGTGATACAGATATAAGCGCCTCAACATTTCTCCAACACTTGAGTCTCGTCGTGAGGCGTGGAGAAATCCAGGCGGAAACGGTGGAGGTACCAGGCTAGCTTGTGTTGCGGCGACGAGGAGTCCACGGTGGAACATGTAGCTTCGTGTCTCACGAACGCGGTCTTGTGCAAGAGTGCTTCCGAAGCTGCCGCCGAAACTGGCGAGGGCAGCCTGACGCACCAAGGCATCCCGCAGCTATGCACCAAGTGGAAGAATTCTGATTGCAGAGTTACTGCCTTGTGAAGGGTGAGCTGTCGATCGTGAGCCACTTTCGAAAAGGGCCAACGCGATACGGCAGTGTTTCAGCTCTTCGGGCTGACTCAAACTGATACGCTAATCGCAAGTCGATAGGGAGTGCCAGCTGCGGAAAAGGGCGCGATAACAGCCGTAACGCCCTCACGGAGAAGCGGAGCCGGCGGTCTTGCGAAAGCGAAGCGGCAGCGAATGATTTCTCTTTCCCCTTTCCCCTTTCCGAGTATGTCAACCCTACGGCGTATTGCGTTTTCTTTCAAACCTCCCCGGAACAAGTAGTGTATATTTGCTTGGCCTTACCTTAGCGCGTCTTGTCTTACTGGGAGATTGTAGTGCGCGCAATGGAAAAAGCATGTATCAGATATGCAGGAGCTCGCCCAAGCGCGCGAGCGCATACACAATTCTATTCCCAGCGCCTGTGCCTATAGACAACTGCTGCTTGCCAATACTGCGACCTTTCGCTAGTCAACCACCTTCGGGGCATAAAAACTGCACAAACGGCACCTGATCCCTCGAACTCCTTGTGGTCTCCTCTGCCTGGTATGCGCCGAAGAAAACTGACCAGGGAAAGGTCCGTACCAATGTTCGACTGTTTCATGGTGTAACCGAACGAATACGTGTTACACCTAGCCAGCGTGTGCTGCCTGAGGGTCCCGAGATATACAAACATATGAATACAGGGCGTGTGTTGAAATACCGAACCTAACAGAACCTAACCAAACTTGACCTAACACAACCCATTTGGTGGCCACGCGCGTTTGTCAAACGCTCGTTCTCAGCAATCGTGGTGCTGATAGTGGTGATAGGCATTCTTTCCCTTTACGACGTTGCTGGAGAGGCGTCACAATCCGACAAAACCATGTTGCGGCGAAACGATCTTTGTTGCGGTCTCGCTTGCCCCGATCAGCTTAGGTATGTCAAAGGAGTGGGGCACGCAATGAACAACCGCGATTCATTCCTGTGGCTTTGTTGTTGGCGTTACAATCGGGCAATTTATTTTTCAACGAACGTGTAACGTGACCCAGGAGCTTGTTCTTTACAGAGTTAACAAGTGGTGGCAGATACCTGGCCTTGCCTAGGCGGGATTTTCGCCCTAAAACTATGCTCGCATTTCTCTGCTTTGTGATTTCCCTGCGTATTTATTTTTGTGAGCAGCACTTAGGCGCACGCTCCTGTGGTTGCGTGGGGCGACCGTCCCTAGTTGTTACTGTGTGAACGAAGGGGACACAGAAGTCTAAGGAGATGGAACAAGCAGGAAGGCGGAGGAAAAAATTCCCCGCATTTCCCCGAGGGGAAGAATGTGAAAGTGCGAATGCATGAGTTGAATTTGCGCGGTTCGGTAATGTTCGCGAAAGAGAGATCACACACACACACACAACTACAAAGAAAGAAAGATGCATTTATTCACAGACACCTATTTGTGTTGTCGTTGTACTTGATTGCTAGAGCGGATCTCAGCTTTGAAATTTCGTGTCAGTACTCCTTTAAGCGGGTGCATTAGCCCTTCTCACGCCCGATTCCTGGCCAATCCCCCACGTGGGTATGTGTCATGTCAGCGGCCAGGCAGCGCGCGCCCATCTCCCCCCGTTGCCAAAGAAGACGAGGAGATTCCTGGCCAATCCCCCACGTGGGTATGTGCCATGTCAGCGGCCAGGCATCGCGGGGTGCATAGCCAGACGGATTCTGGCCAAATCCCCCAGTGGGTATGTGCCAGTTCAGCGGCCAGGCAGGCGCGCGCCCATCTCCCCCCGTTGCCAAGGAAGACGAGGAGCGCGCGCACACGCAGCTGTTGCTATGCGGACGGCGGCGGAATGCGGACGGCGGCGGACGCTTCAGGGTCGCTTATAAAGTGCATTTGCACTTAAAAGTATGGATAAAGTGTTATAGGCAAACGGTATGGCTAGAAGGGGCCCCAGATATAAGAAAGCTTTAGCTGACCGTTTTTTTACGATCCGCTATGCTCCTTAGGGCCCGCACATCAAAACCGAATCGTCAGCACCAGATAGGCTTTTTAGCTATGCGATAACCGTATCTCCCTTGACTGGAAATCATTTGCATCACTGGTCGTGTCCTGTGCGTGTGTGAACCAAAATTTCATCCCAAAGTTACGATAAGGATTGCAACTTTGGTTACTCAAAAAAAGCAAAATTCGTGTTTTATGCCTTATTTCGCTTTTTAATATAATGTATTCGCTAGTACGGTACAATGGTCCTAAAGAATTTAAGAGAAGCCAAGACAAGGCTGTCTTTCTCGGCGCTGCGTACAATAAAGCTCGCGCTTTGGCCGACATTTTTCGCTTCCGTTCTACAGCTAATTGAGGTGTGTGGTACCTATGCTCATTCGGAAGCGCTTTCGCAGTTCTTCGCTTTTGGTTCGACTGAAGAAACGGAGTTCGCAATAGCACGCTCACGTCGGGCAGCCTTGTTGGAATTTCGTGTGATAGCGTAAGCTGCCACAACTGTCCGCTAAGAGCCCGGGCTAGCGGAGTGGGGCCCCTCGCAGGTATCACCTCTAGCCCGTAGTACGGTACTCATGGGCCATAGCGCTGCAGATTTTTATCAGAGAGAAGCGGACCGTCAAATTGGGTCAGCTAAAACTCTCTATTCTCTCTGGTGGTGATGCGCTACCAGATAACCCAGAGAACGGTGAAGCCACCGAAGAAAGAGCGGAGAATAAAAGTATGACAAAGGCTCAACAGATGGTCTCTCGCTGCGATGTACTACGAGACAAGGCCGGTGTATATCGCGCGCCTTCCCTCATGCGGCGATTGCTTCGTCAAACGCAGCACATATACACCATCACCTAGAAGACTGCAGGGAGTATGGTAACAACAGAGAATTTTTTTCTCCTTTTTTCTTGTTTTTGTTATTTAGTGGTTTCTGGTACTAGGTGACAGAGTGTCATCAGTTGCCACCTTTTATTTCGTGTACGCACGAGTGGCAATCACACGAGAGACGGTTATATGCTCTGGAGCGGTAAGTTCTTGATGATGCGGGCACGTTTTGTGTATGTATATGTGGCGCTTTTATAAAGGTTCATTGGAAGAAGTGCTGCTCCCGTTTGTCGTTTTCGTCCTTTGTGTAGTTTTGTGCTTTCCTCGTCTACCCTGAAATCTTCGAATCTGCTTTGGAATGTACCGTACGTGCAAAATTGCCTAACGGAAATTAGGAACCACGTTTGTCATTGCACTTAGCGAAAGTAAGCTGCAGGCATAGTCTCCGAAAGTACAGTCATGGACAAATGATACGCGAACACAAAGATGCGAACCAGAACAAATAACTAGAGCGATTTCTTCCAATCTTAGTAAAATGGACGCGTAGCTTAATTACAGTAAGAAAGTTTGGAACTGTGGCTTTCGAAAACATCAACAGCGAAGCGTTACTAGAACTTCCCGAATTTTACGAACAATGCTTGAACAAAATCTCTGAGAAACTTTTCCAACGAAGTTATCGAGCTTAACGTCGGATAACAAGCCCTGAAGGCTATTTCAAAATAAAACCTGTGAACAAAATCTGCCTGACATTTATTTCCAACCACCTTGTCTTGGATTTCTTTTCGAATATATGTTCGCAACAAAAGGTCTGAGCAGAACGTCCAAACAAAATACCAGCCGAAGTGCCCAAGAACGACCGCCGAACGTAATTCCTGGACAAAATCTTCAATGTAAACCCGAATATCAGTTCCTATGATTCTCAGAATGTAATTCCTGATAAAATTTTAAAATTTTGTTTACACACTTTCTGACGATAAGCCCCGAACAAAATTTCTGAACGAAATATCCACATGGATGCTGAAAAAATCTCGGAAGGTAATTTTTGAACGATATCCCAGAAACAAATCTGCCAGATGATTTCCGAACGTATGATATGGACGAAATCTCCGAATGTGTTCTCCGGATATTTCTCCACGTCTAGAGGACGTTTCTTCAGACGTAACCTTTGAACAAAATCTTTGGGCGTTATTAACGAACGAAATATCAAAAAAAAAATGTCCGGATGTAGTTTCCAAACGCAAACTGCAAGTGAAATATCCAAATATACTTTCCGATCGAACTTAAGCTTCGAACGAAATCTCCACCCGTAAACTCTCAATGAAACATCCGAACGTAAACTCCGACCGTTATTTCCGAACAAAATCCCCCGAAGCGTACTAGCGCAACGTTAGCTTCCAACATAATTTCCGAACAAAATCTCCGAATGTACTTTCCGAACATAACGTACGAACGAAATGTCCGATCAAACTATCCGAAAGTATTTTCTACATGTATGCGGGAAGTAAATTCTCGGAACGTAAGTAGAGTGGTGATCGCGAATAACCGCCTACGTGCTTGCGCGGTAATACGGTTGGTAAAAGAAAAGAAAAGAAAAGCAATGCCGTTGTCATTTGCTCAAGCGGAATGAGAAAGCAGGAAGTAAAGGTATTAGAGGGAGATGGGGTAAGCGGATTCTTGGAATACTTAAGTGTGGGATGAAAGTTGACGATTGAGGCTGAAACAATGAATTTCTGAGTTAAAAAATTGCTTCGTTTTTGCGTGAAATACTACTAGTTTGGCAGCCCCTCCGAAGACAGGTTGATGCCATACGGCGCTGGTGGTTTTCTTGTATAGCTTCTATATTCATATGTTACTTGCAGACGGCACTTAAGGAGTAAGTCGGGCGAAGCAAAAATGCGTCATATCGGCTAAGAATGTGTAAAGTTCTTGAAGGTGTCAAAGCAATAAATGAGATACTTCAATTAAAGCAAAAAAGGGTAGCGTCCGATTGATGAATTTTGTAATGGCGACCAAACCACACATTTTACATGAGTAAATCCGGATGCTTCAGATTATGTCTTCATAGGACGTGGCGAGGTTTGTACAGTTTTCCTACAGGTAACGACTGCTTCTTTCACGAAAAGAAGAACAACACCGCATGATCAAAGAGCGTAAGCACTGTGAACACAAACACAAATACTGTCTGAGGAAAATGCGATTTGATAATGCGGAATACCAGGGAGTCTTTTATTGCTTTTCTAATAGCACCACTACAACACCTGGGGTGACTACTGCAATCGCCGATATAGCGGCGAAAACAGCGCAGTTAGAAATGCGAGCCACTGCTGATGCGAAAGCAAAGCTACAGAGAAAGAGCGTGTGCTACGTTTTACGGGAGCTTCCTCTCCGACTCCGTGAGCTCGACATGGAGAAATGGATCGGAGTAGAGAACTAGAAAAGCACACTTCTCACAAGCCGTGCCTACGAAGTACAGAGTACCTCTTTGTACTTCACGGCTTTTCTCCGCAACTCACCAATTTCAGTCGCCGTCATGGACCTCGATAACTTCGAGAAACTAAAAAGCAAACTTACGCATTTGGAGGCGGATGAGGTTCTTCTCTATATGGGGAGGATGATCAGAGATGCCGTTTCCACTCAAACGTATTGTGAAAAAGTGGTAGCGAGACTTATCGGAGGCGACGAGTTTGTTTACCATTCTTGGCAATGATAAATTTGCCAGGGATTTTATGAGAAGCGTGTTGGGCCACTTCGAGAAACTTCATCCCGATATCCCGAAAAAACGGTATCGGCCCCTGAAACACTGTCTGAGCTAATTCACCGAGGTCTTGTAACCTTTCTGTGCTCCTTTTACGTTCAGAGCTTGTTCTGAGAGAAAATGTTTCGGTGTTTCGTTCAAAATGACGTTCGGAGATTTCGTTCAATGCTTATGGTTGAAATGGACGTGTGGACCCCGTTTGGAATATAAAGTCGGGCACATTTCATCGCAGATTTCCCGCGCAAATTGCCGTCAGATATTATCAGATAGTAGCACAACTGCGATCGCTTGGTCGCGACGGCGGCAGAAGGCTCTCGGTCGAGCGACGAGCACACGAAACGCGTGTACGGCCTACGCGAGACGATACGCTGTTGTCGCGGGGCCGGCCGGTGCATCGCCAAGCGAACGACTACAGCGGCTGTGCGGCGAACTGCAGGCACGCGGCCGGGCCGTCTCTAACGAGTGCGTAATTACGTACAAGGGCCGACGCGAGACGATACGCTGTGTGTCGGGCCTGCCGTGCGTCGGCGGGCGAACGCCTAGGGCGGCTGTTGCGACCGAACTGCAGGCTCGCGGCCAGGGCGTCTCTCGATGTGCGTAATACGTAGAACGGGCCGACGCGGATGATACGCTGATGTGTCCGCGGACCTGAACGGTGCGGTCGGCGCGCGATGACTAACCCCTTTGCGGCGAACTGCAGCTCGCAGTGTGTGACGATACGGGGGCTGTGCGGGCTCGCGGCCGGAACTGCGTCTCTTCGAGTTCGTCTTCCATCATACGCGCCGAATGACGTGACGAACTGCATACTAGGGTGCGGGAAGAACGCGCCGACTGCGCATGGTCGAGGGCTGCGAGCACAATACGCTGCTGATGTCGCGGCCGTAACAGCTGCGTAATGTGCGTCCTCTCGAAGTGCTCGCGCGATAACTAAAAAAACCGTCCACGAGTGCGTAATACGTACAACGGCCGACGCGAGACGCCGCTATACGCTGTGTGTCGCGGCCGGCCGTTGCGGCGGCGTGCGAACGACTACGGCGGCGTGCGAACTGCAGGCTCGCGGCCGGGCGTCTCTCCGAGTGCGTAATACGTAGAGTAGTAGTAGTAGTGGTTTGATGGAAAAGGAAAAGAAATTGGACTGGGGATATTATTGAGCCCAGCTGGGGGCTCACCGGCATACAACCCAGTCCGGGGGATGGGGAATGTAGAAGGGGATGAATAGGATAGGGTAGAGAAAAAGGAGATAGGTAAAGAGAAAAGTTTAGCGCCGCGAGGAAAAGAAGCGTTGCCACAGTCACTGGGGGCCACCGAACACAGTACACATCACAAACACAGGTCCTGGCGTCATGCTGCGTCCGGGAGAAGTTCTCGACGGGAGCGGTGGAGCGTAGAGGCGAGGCTGTGCTGCGATGAGTCGTGCGCGGTGGTCCGAAGTGAGGGGAGCTTGCTGGGTGATGTTCGTGGTAGTAGAGCGGTTACTGGCGAGCGGGAGCAGGCGCTCGACGGCCCCACGCAGCAGAGCGCTCGACGCCCCTAAAGAAACACCCATGGCTCGCGACGCGTGGCCGGCATAATCGCGATACCGCCCCGGCCGCGCAGGAGCGAACGAAAAACACGTCCGCACCCCACGACGACCGAGGCCAAACCCGTAATACGTAGAACGGCCGACGCGGGATGATACGCTGTGTGTCGCGGCCGGCCGGTGCGTCGGCGCGCGAACGACTACGGCGGCTGTGCGGCGAACTGCAGGCTCGCAGCCGGGCCGCTGGGCGTCTCTATGAGCGCGTAATACGCAGAAAGGCCGAGGCGAGACGATGCGCTGTCGTCGTGGCCGCCCTGTTGCTTCGGCGCGCGAACAAACTTTGGCGGCTGTGCGGTGCACTGCAGGCTCGCAGGCGGGAGTCTCTCCGAGTTTGGTAGTATGCAAAACAGCTGACGCGAGACGATACCTGTTGTCGCGGCCGGCCGGTGCGTCGCCGCACGAACGACTGTGGCGGCTGCGCAGCGCACTGTGAGCTTGCGGCCGCGTGTCTCTACGAGTGCGTAATACGTAGAACTGGCGACTCTAGACGATACGCTGTTGTCGCGGCAGCTCGGTAAGTAGGCGCGCGAACGACTACGCCTGCTTTGCGGCGAACTGCAGGCTTGAGGCCGCGCTTCTCTACGAGTTCGTAATACGTTGAACGGCCGACGCGAGACGATACGCTGTTGTTGCGCCCGGCATGTGCATCGGCGCTCGAACGACTACGGCGGCTGTGCGGCGCACTGCAGACTCGCTTCCGGGCGTCTCCACGGGTGCGTAATACGTTCAACGGCCGACTCGAGACGATACGCTGTTTTCGCGGCCGGCCGGTGCTGCGGCGCTCGAACGGCTACGCGGCTGTGCGGCGAACTGCAGGCACGCGCCGGGCGTCTATATGAGTGCGTAATACGTCGAACGGCCAACGCGAGACAATAACAGCTTTTGTGGTCGAGCGGTGCGTCGGCGTGGAACAACTACGGTGGCTGTGCGTCGAACTGCAGGCTCGTGGCCGGGCGTCTCTACGAGTGCGTAATACATAGAACAGCCGACGCAAGACGATACGCTGTTGTCGCGGCCGGTCGCTGCGTCGGCGCGCGAACGAGTACGGTGGCTGTGGGGCGAACGGCAGGCTCGCGGCCGGGCGTCTCTTCAAGTGCGTAAAACGTAGAACGGCCGACGCTTGTTTCGCAGGCCGGCGGGTGCGTAGGAGCGCGAACGGATACGCGGGCTATGCGGCGAACTGCAGGCCCTTGCCTGGCGTCTAACGAGTGCGTAATAATTAAAGCGGCCGAGGCGAGACGATACGCTGTTGTCGCGGCCGGCCGGTGCGTCGGCGCGCGAACAACTACGGCGGCTGGGCGGACGCACTGCAGGCTCGCGGCAGGGGCGTCTCTACAAGTGCGTAATACGTAGAACGGCAGACGCGAGACGATACGCTGTTGTCGCGGCCGGCCGGAGCGTCGGCGGGCGAACGACTACGGCGGCTGTGCGGCGTACTGCAGGCTCGCGGCCGGGCGTCTCTACGATGTGCGTAATAGCGTACAACGGCCCGACGCGAGACGATACGCTGTTGTCGCGGCCGGTCAGTGCGTCCACGCTCGAACGACTATAGGCGGCTGTGCGGCGCACGCAGGCTTGCGGCCCGGCGTCTCTACGAGTGCGTAACAATGACATAGAACGGCCACGCCAGATGATACTCTGTTGTCGGGGCCGTCCGGTGCGTCGGCGGTGCGAACGACTACAGCGGGCTGTGGCGGCGCACTGGCAGGCTCGCGGCCGGGGCACATCTTAAATGCATAATACAACAGAATGGCGACGCGAGACTGGTTGTCGCGGCGGCCGGTGCGTCGGAGTGAGAACGACTATGCGGCTTGTGTCGGTGAAGTGCAGGCTTCGCGGCCTCGCGTCTGTACGAGTGCGTAATACGTAGAACGGCCGACGCGAGACGATACGCTGTTGTCGCGGCCGGCCGGTGCGTCGGCGCGCGAACGACTACGGCGGCTGTGCGGCGCACTGCAGGCTCGCGGCCGGGCGAGTGCGTAATACGTAGAACGGCCGACGCGAGACTGTTGTCGCGGCCGGCCGGTGCGTCGGCGCGCGAACGACTACGGCGGCTGTGCGGCGAACTGCAGGCTCGCGGCCGGGCGTCTCTACGAGTGCGTAATACGTAGAACGGCCGACGCGAGACGATACGCTGTTGTCGCGGCCGGCCGGTGCGTCGGCGCGCGAACGACTACGGCGGCTGTGCGGCGAACTGCAGGCTCGCGGCCGGGCGTCTCTACGAGTGCGTAATACGTAGAACGGCCGACGCGAGACGATACGCTGTTGTCGCGGCCGGCCGGTGCGTCGGCGCGCGAACGACTACAGCGGCTGTGCGACGCACTGCAGGCTCGCGGCTGGGGCGTCTCTCCGAGTGCGCGTAATACGCAGAATGGCCGACGCGAGACTGTTGTCGCGGCCGGCCGGTGCGTCGCGCACGAACGACTATGGCGGCTGTGCGGCGAACTGCAGGCACGCGGCAGGTCTTCTCTACGAGTGCGTAATACGTAGAACGGCCGACGCGAGACGATACGCTGTTGTCGCGGCGAGCCGTTGTTTCGGCGCGAGAACAACTACGGCGGCTGTGCGGCGAACTTCAGAAAATTCTTCCATGAACATTGTTCAGGAGTCGTCCATCGTACGCGCCAAATGGAAGGATAATCTGTACCACCAGGCGGCATGGTCGACTAGGGCGCGAGCACAACTCTGCGCCACACCTCGTTGTTGCTGATGCCGCTCGCCTGGTCGTAACGGCTGCATGTAATGCTTGCTTAATCTTCTCCAAGTGTCATACTGCATCAGTGAAGTTTGGTTCGTTGTTGAAGGTGGTTGGTGTCGTCGTGGAGGGTGGTGAAGGACCCGTGATGACGAAGAGGAGGGTAGATGATGAAGCAAAAATTCTATTTACACTTATTTACAGAGCAGACGATGAAGCATAACACAAGACAAGGAATACTGGATTAAAATTAAAAGGCGCCGCAGCGCAAAAGGGGGTATCGAGGCGCGATCCCTGTAGGGGGTCCGGAGGCCAAAAAGGTGACAAACCGCCGCACGGTTGGCCTAAAGGTGCGTGGGGTCCTGGCGCCCAGAAACCGCCACGGGAGCGAGTCTTCCGGTGACCGCTCTGGTCCGCAACTCCGAACCAACTCGTCGAAGCATGGCGAGCAGGGCGCGAGCAATGCTGCCTCCCCCACAGCAGCGCACATGCCGATAAGGGTTTTGACCTCCGCTCCGCCCCTGGCCGTCCCCGAAGGTCAGGATGAAAGGAAAACCTCCCCCGACGCCGCGTAAAAGCCGCCAGCGAGGCCCATACAAAGGGTTGCGACTGGCTGGCGTAGGCGGAGGCCGCCCCAACATTCTGCCACCGGATGGGGAGACCCGACAAGGCCACGAGAAGGGAGGGGGCTCATCGTCAAGACGCGGTTCATCGGCGCTGCAATCATTACAGCATCTGTTATCTTTTTCTGATAACTAAAAAAACCATGGTCCAAGCACCGCTCAATTTGATTGGACGCCACCGATGGCAGTGGTGTTTGTGGGTATATAAAGACCTGCCCCTTCCAGTCAAGCTGCATATTTCTCCCAAACCATTCTATTTTTTGTGCCTTGACATCGCTACTTGGTCCATTTTAGTTTTTCTCGGTCATGTTGTCCACTCGTCTCCGAAACGCCCTGGAGTGTATCAGAAGCTCCCCACCACAGCCGAAGGAACGCCGGCGATGTAGCCGTCGCAATCGTCCCCGATTCCTTGAAAACGTCGTCGAAGAATTCAGGGATGGCAAGACAACCCAGGAGTGCCTGGAAATCTTCGTAAAGATTCTGTCAGTGATCTTCACTCGGGGAGAGACGTTCTATGCTCGTTTTTTTGACTAAAAATGACGGTGGCTGGCCGCATTGGATGATGACAGGAAACACTACCAAAGTGCAAGGCGAAGAACCGTGCAACCTGGAACACGTCACAGAAGATCTGTGGTGCAGCGTTGTGGGCCACAGCAGTCCCAGTGCCATTATCGGCAACGACAACCCCACCATCAAGAAACACAAGGTGCCGCCTTTCGGATCCGGCTCATCACTCCGAACACAACATTGCTACCGCGTCGGTGATTATGGCGCTTTGATAATAGTCGTGTCGCCGACGTCAACTTGGAATAAGCGGAAGCAAAAGAGCGTGTGCTACGTGTTACGGGAGCTTGCTCTCCGACTCCGTGAGCTCGACATGGAGAAATGGATCGGTGTAGAGAACTACAAAAGCACGCTTCTCACAAGCCGTGCCTACGATGTACAGAGTGCCTCTTTGTACTTCACCGCTCTGCTCCAGAACTCACCAGTTTCAGTCGCCTTCATGGACCTCGATAACTTCAAGAAACTCAACAGCAAACTGACACATTTGGACGCGGATGAGGTTCTTCTCTGCGTGGGAAGGATGATCAGAGATGCCGTTTCAACTGAAACTTATTGTGGAAAAGTGGTAGCGGGGCATATCGGAGGTGACGAGTTTATGTTTACCATTCTTGGGCATGATATAGTTGCCAGGGATTTTATGAGAAGCGTGTTGGGCCACTTCGAGCATCTTCATCCCGATTTCAGCAAAAACGAAGTCCATGAAAAGTTTCAGGAGTTTAAGGAAGAGCATGGTTTTAGTGCATCAGTGGGCATATCTGCTTGGAAATGGGACAGTGATTCTTCGGTCGAAAGATCGGCCACTTATGTGGAGAAATCCAAGCAAACCAAGATGGCACTCGAAGAGAATGCTAGAAGAGCCAATGAAACTCTCCTAATTGCTAAGGAGAACAAGACCAGGCGTCGTGGAGGAAATGTGCTACTGTGGAGCGAACTTTCGAAGTGAACAATTTGTGTAGCTAAGAACGCTTTTTAGTGTGGAAATAAAAAGAATTTTTTGAACCGAATGATGACACAACATGGAGTTCTGTTTAAAACACGCGTCACTGGAGCTCGGGTGGAAAACCATGTGCTTCGTTAGCGTGTGCACGAGGTGTAGCAAATCTGTTTCCCATCTGTGATCGGTCATCAATGCATGTAGAACGAACATAATGCAATGATTAGAAAACCGTTGGCCCCAGGGTGAAATAACGGCGGCGTCTGCCAGTGCAGCAAGCCACTGCAACGGGTGAATACGCGACAAATACGGCGCAGAGACAGCTTGTTGCCGCCCCGGATTTAAACAGCAGCAGGGTCAGCATGCCAGAGGTAAAGTGACTTTACTCGTCCACTGCCCTGGAGAAAAAAACGGTATCGTCCCCTGAAACACTGTCTGAGCTAATTCACCGAGGTTTTGTAAACTTTCTGTGCTCCTTTTACGTTCAGAGCTTGTTCTGGGAGAAAATGTTTCGGTGTTTCGTTCAAAAATACGTTCGGAGATTTCGTTCAACGCTTATATTTGAAATGGAGGTGTGGACCCGTTTGGAATATAAAGTCGGGCCCATTTCATTCGCAGAATTCCCGCGCAAATTGCGTTCAGATATTATCAGATAGTAGTACAACGGCCGATCTCGTGGTCGCGACGGCGGCAGAAGGCTCTCGGTCGAGCGACGAGCACGCGAAACGCGTGTTCGACCTACGCGAGACGATACGCTGTTGTCGCGGCCTGCCGGTGCGTCGGCAAGCGAACGACTAAAGCGGCTGTGCGGCGAACTGCAGGCTCACGGCCTGGAGTCTCTCCAAGTGCGTAATACGGAGAACGGCCGACGCAAGACTGTTGTCACGGCCGGCCGGTGCGTCGGCGCGAAAGACTATGGCGGCTGTGCAGGTGAACTGCAGGCTCGCGGCCTGGCGTCTCTACGAGTGCGTAATACGTAGAACGGCCGACACGAGACGATACGCGGTTGTCGAGGCAGGCAACTGCGTCGGCGCGCGAACGACTACGGCTGCTGTGTGGTGCACTGCAGGCTCGCGGCCGGGCGTCTCTACGAGTGCGTAATACGTAGAACGGCCGACGCGAGACGATATGCTGTTGTCGCGGCCGGTCGGTGCGCGCGCGAACGACTACGGCGGCTGTGCGGCGAACTGCAGGCTCGCGGCCGGGCGTCTCAACGAGTGTGTAATACGTAGCACGGCCGACGCGAGACGATACGCTGTTTTGTCGGCCAGCCGGTGCGTCGCGCACGAACGACTACGGCGGCTGTGCGGCGAACTGCAGGCTTGCGGGCCGGGCGTCTCTACGAGTGCGTAATACGTAGAACGGCCGACGCGAGACGATACGCTGTTGTCGCGCCGGCCGGTGCGTCGGCGCGCGAACGACTACGGCGGCTGTGCGGCGCACTGCAGGCTTGCGGCCGGCGTCTCTACGAGTGCGTAATACGTAGAACGGCCAACGCGACGATACTGTTGTCGGGGCCGTACGGTGCGTCGGCGCGCGAACGACTACGGCGGCTGTGCGGCGCACTGCAGGCTCGCGGGCGGGCGTCTCTCCAAGTGCATAATACGCAGAACGGCCGACGCGAGACTGTTGTCGCGGCCGGCCGGTGCGTCGGCGCGAACGACTACGGCGGCTGTGCGGCGAACTGCAGGCTCGCGGCCGGGCGTCTCTACGAGTGCGTAATACGTACAACGGCCGACGCGAGACGATACGCTGTTGTCGCGACCGGTCAGTGCGTCCGCGCTCGAACGACTACGGCGGCTGTGCGGCGAATTGAAGGCTCGCGGCCGGGCGTCTCTACAAGTGCGTAATACGTAGAAAGGCCGACGCGAGACGATACGCTGTTGTCGCAGCCGGCCGGGGCGTCGGCGCGCGAACGACTACGGCGGCTGTGGGACGCACTGCAGGCTCGCGGCTGGGGCGTCTCTCCGAGTGCGCAATACGCAGAATGGCCGACGCGAGACTGTTGTCGCTGTCGGCCGGTGCGTCGGCGCACGAACGACTACGGCGGCTGTGCGGTGAACTGCAGGCTCGCGGCTGGGCGTCTCTACGAGTGCGTAATACGTAGAACGGCAGACGTGAGATGATACGCTGTTGTCGCGGCCGGCCGGTGCGTCGGTGCGCGAACGACTACGGCGGCTGTGCAGTGCACTGCAGGCTCGCGGTCCGGCGTCTCTACGAGTGCGTAATACGTAGAACGGCCGACGCCAGACGACACTCTGTTGTCGCGGGCGGCCGGTGCGTCGGCGTGGAACGACTACGGCGGCTGTGTGGCGCACTGCAGGCTTGCGGCCCGGCGTCTCTACGAGTGCGTAATACGTAGAACGGCCCACGCGAGAGGATACGCTGTTGTCGCGGCCGGCCGGCTGGTGCTCGGCGCGCAAACGACTACGGCGGCTGTGCTGCGCACTGCAGGCTCGCGGGCGGGCGTCTCTCCGAGTGCGTAATACGCGGAACGGCTGACGCGAGATCATATGCTGTTGTCGCGGGTCGCCGGTGCGTCGGCGTGGAACGGCTACGGCGGCTGTTTGGTGAACTGCAGGCTCGGGGTCCGGCGTCTCTACGAGTGCGTAATACGTAGAACGGCCGACGCCAGATGATACTCTGTTGTCGGGGCCGCCCGGTGCGTCGGCGCGCGAACGACTACGGCGGCTGTGCGGCGCACTGCAGGCTCACGGCCGGGCGTCTCTCCAAATGCATAATACGCAGAACGGCCGACGCGAGACTGTTGTCGCGGCCGGCCGGTGCGTCGGAGCGAACAACTATGGCGGCTGTGCGGTGAAGTGCAGGCTCGCGGCCTCGCGTCTGTACGAGTGCGTAATACGTAGAACGGCCGACGCGAGACGATACGCGGTTGTCGAAGCCGGCCGCTGCGTCGGCGCGCGAACGACTACGGCGGCTATGCGGAGAACTGCAGGCTCAAAGCCGGGGCGCCGGGAGTCTCTACGAGCGCGTAATACGTAGAACGGCCGACGCGAGACGATACGATGTTGTCGCGGCCGGCCGGTGCGTCGGCGCGAACGATTATGGCGGCTGTGCGGCGAACTGAAGGCTCGCGCCCGGGCGTCTCTACGAGTGAGTAATACGTAGAACGGCAGACGCGAGACGATACGCTGTTGTCGCGGCCGGCCGGTGCGTCGGCGCGCGAACGACTAACGCGGCTGTGCAGCGCACTGCAGGCTCGCGGCCGGGCGTCTCTACGAGTTCGAATACGTAGAATGGCCGATGCAAGACGATACGCTGTTTTCGCGGCCGGTCGGTGGGACGGCGGGCGAACGACTACGGCGGCTGTGTGGCGAACTGCAGGCTCGCGGCCGGGCGCCTCTACGATTGCGTAATACGTAGCACGACAGAAGCGAGACGATACGCTGTTGTTTCGGCCAGCCGGTGCCTCGCGCGCGAACGACTACGGCGGCTGTGCGGAGAACTGCAGGCACGCGGCCGGGCGTCTCTACGAGTGCGTAATACATACAACGGCCGACGCGAGACGACACGCTGTTTTCGCGGCCGGCCGGTGCGTCGGCGCGCAAACGACTACGGCGGCTGTGCGGCGCACTGCAGGCTCGCGGGCGGGCGTCTCTCCGAGTGCGTAATACATGGAAGGGCCGACGCGAGACGATACGCTGTTGTCTCGGCCAGCCGGTGCATTGGCGTGAGCACCACTACGGCGGCTGTGCGGTGAACTGCAGGGAATTCTTACATGAACACTGTTCAGGAGTCGTCCATTGTATGCGCCGAATTCCAGATTAATCAATACAACGTGGTGGCATGGTCGACTAGTGCTGCGAGCACCATCTATGCCGCATCACGTTGTTGCTGATTGCCCTCGTCTGCTCGTAACGCCGCATGTATTTGTTGCTTACTCTTCTCGAAGTGTCATACCTCATCCGTTATCTTTTATCTGATAACTAAAAAAATCATGGTCCAAGCACCGCTGAATTTGATTGGACGCCACTGATGGCAGTGGTGTTTGTGGGTATATAAAGACCTGCCTACTACAGTCAAGCTGCATAGTTCTCCCAAACCATTCTATTTTGTGTAGCTTGACATCGCTACTTGGTACATCTTAGTTTTTCTCGGTCATGTTTTCCACTCGTCTCCGAAACGCCCTGGAGTGTTTCAGAAGCTCCCCACCACAGCAGAACGAACGCCGGCGATGTAGAAGTCGCAATCGTCCCCGATACCCTGAAAACGTCGTGGAAGAATTCAGGGATGGCAAGACAGCCCAGGAGTGCCTGGAAATCTTCGTAAAGATTCTGGCAGTGATCTTCACTCGAGGAGAGACGTTCTATGCTCGCTTTTTGACTAAAAACGACGATGGTTTGCCCCAGTGGATGGTAGCCGGTACTAGTACCTTAGCGCAAAGAGACGAACCGTGCAACCTGGAACACTTCACAGAAGAACTATGGGATAACTTTCTGTGCCGCAGTTGTCCCAGTGCCATAATTGGCAACGTCAACCCTACAATTCAAGAACTCAAGTTGCCGCCCTTCGGATCCGGCTCGTCGCTCGAGACACATCATTGCTTCCGCGTCGGCGATTCTGGCGCTTTGATGATTGTCATGTCGCCGACGTCAAGCTGGAGTCAGCTGCAGCGAATGAGCGTGTGCTACGTACTGGGAGAGCTTGCGCTCCGACTTCGCCAGCTCGAAATGAAGAAATGGATTGGAGTTGAGAACTCCAAAAGCACGCTTCTCACAAGCCGCGCCTACAAAGTACAGAGTGCCTCTTTGTACTCAATTGCTGTGTTCTGCAACTCAACCGATTTCAGTTGCTTTCATGGACCTTGATAACTTCAGAACCTCAACAGCAAACTGACCCACTTGGAGGCGGATGTGATTCTTCTCTGTGTGGGAAGGATGATCCGTGAAGTTGTGTCCACTCAAACGTATCGTGAAAAAGTGGTTGCCGGGCATATTGGAGGTGACGAGTTTATGTTTACCATCCTGGGGCATGAAGAATTTGCCACCGATTTCATGAGAACAGTTTGGGCCACTTCGAGAATCTTCAGCCCAATTCAGCAAAGTCGAAGTGGATGAAAAATTTCAGGAATTTAAGCAAGACCATGGTTTAGTGCATCCGTGGGCATATCTACTTGGAAATGGGATGCTGATTCTTCAGAGAAAAGTTCCTGCATTGGTGTGGCGAATTTAGAGAAAGCCAAGATAGCAGTCGAAGAGAATGCCAGAAGAGCAAATCAAACTCTCCTACTTGCTAAGGAGAACAAAACCAGATATCGTGGAGGAAATGTGCTACTGTGGAGCAAACTTTCGAAGTGAAGAAGCTGTACAACTAAGTACGCTTTTTCGTGTGGAAATAAAAAGAATCGTTTGAACCTAATGATGGTGCAACTCGAAGTTGTGGTTTAAACACGCGTCGCTGGAGCTTGGGCGGAATCTATGTGCTTCGTTAGCGTGTGCTCGACGTGTAGCAAATGTGTCTCCCATCTGTGATCGGTCATCAATGCATGGAGAACGAAAATAATTCAATGCTTACAAAACCGTTTGCCCCAGGGTGAAATAACGGCGGCGTCTGCCGGTGCAGCACGCAACTGCAACGGGTGAATACGCGACAAATACGGCGCAGAGACAGCTTGTTGCCGCCTCTGATTTAAACAGCAGCAGGGTCAGCATGCCAGAGTTAAAGTTGCTTTACTCGTCCACTCCATTGGAGAAAAAAACGGTATCGTCCTCAGGAACACTGTCTGAGCTTTATTCACCGAGGTCTTGTAACCTTTCTGTGCTCTTTTTCCGTTCAGAGCTTACGTTCAGAGCTTGTTCTGGGAGAAAATGTTTCGGTATTTCGTTCCAAAATACGTTCGGAGATTTCGGTCAGCGCTTATGGTTGAAATGGGCGTGTGGGCCCGTTTTCAATATAAAGTCAGGCATATTTAATTCGCAGATATCCCGCGCAAATTGTGGTCAGATATTATCAAACAGTAGCACAACGGCCGATCTTGTGGTCGGGACGGCAGCAGAAGGCTCCTCGGTCGAGTCAAGAGCTAGCGAAAGCGCGTCGGCCTACGCGAGATGATACGCTGTTGTCGCGGGCTGGCCGGTGCGTCGGCAAGCGAACGACTACGGCGGCTGTGCGCCGAACTGCAGGCTCCGGCCTGGGCGTTTCTACGAATTGCGTACTACGTAGAATAGGTGACGCGAGACGATATGCTGTTGTCGCGGCCGGCCGGTGCGCCGCGGCGCGAACGAGCTACAGTGGCTGTGCGCCCAAACTGCAGATCGCGGCCGGGCGTTTCTACGATTGCGTACTGCGTAGAACGGCTGACGCGAGATGATATGCTGTTGTCGCGCCCGGCTATTGCGCCGGAGCGCGAATGGCTACGGCGGCTGTGTGGTGCACTGCAGGATCGCGGCCGGTCGTCTCCACGAGTGCGTAATACGTAGAACCGCCGAAGCGAGACGATACGCTGTTGTCGCGGCCGGCGGTGCGTCGGCGCGGGAACGACTATGGCGGCTGTGGGACGCACTGCAGGCTCGCGGCCGGGGCGTCTCTACGAGTGCGTAATACATACAACGGCCGACGCGAGACGGTACGCTGTTGTCGCGGCCGGCCGGTGCGTCGGCGCGAACGACTATGGCGGCTGTGCGGTGAACTGCAGGCTCGCGGCCTGGCGTCTCTACGAGTGCGTAATACGTAGAACGGCCGACACGAGACGTTACGCGGTTGTCGAGGCAGGCACCTGCGTCGGCGCGCGAACGACTACGGCGGCTGTGTGGTGCACTGCAGGGTCGCGGCCGGGCGTCTCCACGAGTGCGTAATACGTAGAACGGCCGAAGCGAGACGATACGCTGTTGTCGCGGCCGGCCGGTGCGTCGGCGCGAACGACTACGGCGGCTGTGGGACGCACTGCAGGCTCGCGGCCGGGCGTCTCTACGAGTGCGTAATACATACAACGGCCGACGCGAGACGATACGCTGTTGTCGCGGCCGGCCGGTGCGTCGGCGCGCGAACGAATACGGCGGCTGTGCGGCGAACTGGAGGCTTGCGGCCGGGCGTTTCTAAGAGTGCGTAATAGGTACAACGGCCGACGCGAGACGATACGCTGTTGTCGTGGCCGATCGGTGCGTCGGCGCGCGAACGACTACGGCCGGCTGTGCGGAGAACTGAAGGCTCGCGGCCGGGCGTCTCTACGAGTGCGTAATACGTAGAACGGCCGACGCGAGACGATACGCTGTTGTCGCGGCCGGCCGGTGCGTCGGCGCGCGAACGACTACGGCGGCTGTGCGCACTACAGGCTCGCGGCCGGGCGCACTACGCAGAACGGCCGACGCGAACTGTTGTCGCGGCCGGCCTGTGCGTCGGCGCGCGGCTCGCGGCAGGGGCGGCTCTCTTAAGAGTGGCGAGTGCGCGATAGCTGTTGTCGCGGGCGGTCGGTGCGTAGAACGGTGGCCGACGCGAGACGATACGTAATTACAACGGCCGACGCGAGACGTCGCTGTCGGCCGGTCGGTGCGTCGGCGCACGAACGACTACGGCGGCTGTGCGGCGAACTGCAGGCTCGCGGCCGGGCGTCTCTACGAGTGCGTAATACGTAGAACGGCCGACGCGACGGTTGTCGCGGCCGGCCGGTGCGTCGGCGCGCGACGATACGCTCGCGGCCGGGCGTTGTCGCGGCGGGCCGGTGCGTCGGCGGCGCGAATGGCGGCTGTGCGGCGCACTAGCTCGCGGCCGGGCGGCGGCTGTGCGGCGAACGCTGTTGTCGCGGCCGGCAGTGCGTCGGCGCGCGGACGGCGGCTGTCGCACTGGCCGGGGCGTCTCTACGAGTGCGTAATACGTAGAACGGCCGACGCGAGACGATACGCTGTTGTCGCGGCCGGCCGGTTCGTCGGCGGGCGAACTACTACGGCGGCTGTGCGGCGAACTGCAGGATCGCGGCCGGGCGTCTGTACGAGTGCGTAATACGTAGAATGGCCGACGCGAGAGACTGTTGTCGCGGCCGGCCGGTGCGTCGGCGCGCGAACGACTACGGCTGCTGCGCAGCGCACTGCAAGCTTGCGTCCGCGCGTCTCTACGAGTGCGCAATACGTAGAATGGCCAACGCGAGACAATAAGCTGTTGTCGCGGGCGGTCGGTGCGTAGTGGCGCGAACGACTACGGCGGCTGTGCGGCGAACTGCAGGCTCGCGGCCGGGCGTCTCTACGAGTGCGTAATACGTAGAACGGCCGACGCCAGACGATACGCTGTTGTCGCGGCCAGCCGGTGCGTCGGCGCGCGAACGACTACGGCGGCTGTGCGGCGAACTGAAGGCTCGCGGCCGGGCGTCTCTACGAGTGCGTAATACGTAGAACGGCCGGCGCGGGACGATACGCTGTTGTCGCGCCCCGCCGGTTTGTCGCCGCGCGATCGACTACAGCGGCTCTGCGGGGAACTGGAGGCACGCGGCCGGGCGTCTCAACGACGGTGTAATGCGTTGAACAGCCGACGACGATACGGCGGCTGTGTGCATGCGAACGACGACGGCGGGCTGCGCAGGCAAGCGGCGAGGCGTCTCTACGAGTGCGTAATACGTAGAACGGCCAGGGCGAGATAATAAGCTGTAGTCGCGGGCTGTCGGTACGTCAGCGTGGAACGGCTACGGCGGCTGTTTGGCGAACTGCAGGCTCGCGGTCCGGCGTCTCTAGGAGTGCGTAATTCGTAGAACGGCCGACGCCAGACGATACTCTGTTGTCGCGGGCGGCCGGTGCGTCGGCGTGGAACGACTACGGCGGCTGTGCGGCGCCCTATAGGCTTGCGGCCCGGCGTCTCTACGAGTGCGTAATACGTAGAACGGCCGACGCCAGACGATACTCAGTTGTCGGGGATGCCGTCCGGTGCGTCGGCGCCCGAACGACTACGGCGGCTGTGCGGCGCACTGGAGGCTCGCGGCCGGGCGTCTCTCCAAGTGCATAATACGCAGAACGGCCGACGCGAGACTGTTGTCGCGGCCGGCCGGTGCGTCGGCGCGAACGACTATGGCGGCTGTGTGGGAAGCTGCAGGCTCGCGGCCGGGTGTCTCTACGAGTGCGTAATACATACAACGGCCGACGCGAGACGATACGATGATGTCGCGGCCGGCCGGTGCGTCGGCGCGAACGACTATGGCGGCTGTGCGGCGAACTGAAGGCTCGCGGCCGGGCGTCTCTACGAGTGCGTAATACGTAGAACGGCAGACGCGAGACGATACGCTGTTGTCGCGGGGCCGGCCGGTGCGTCGGCGCGCGAACGACTAACGCGGCTGTGCAGCGCACTGCAGGCTCGCGGCCGGGCGTCTCTACGAGTTCGAATACGTAGAATGGCCGATGCGAGACGATACGCTGTTTTCGCGGCCGGTCGGTGGGTCGGCGGGCGAACGACTACGGCGGCTGTGTGGCGAACTGCAGGCTCGCGGCCGGGCGCCTCTACGAGTGCGTAATACGTAGCACGAGAGACGCCAGCGGCCGGTGCTCGGCGCGCGACGACGGCGGCTGTGCGGCGCACGCTCGCGGCCGCGCGTCGTTTAGAACGGCCGACGAGCCATGTTGTCGCGGCCGGCCGGTGCCTCGGCGCGCGAACGACTACGGCGGCTGTGCGGAGAACTGCAGGCACGCGGCCGGGCGTCTCTACGAGTGCGTAAACATAGAACGGCCGACGCGACGCTGTTGTCGCTAAAAGCCGGCCGGTGCGTCGGCGCTCAAACGACTAACGGCGGCTGTGCGGCGCACTGCACGCTGTTGTCGCGGCCGGCCGGGCTCGCGCACGAACGCGGGCGTCGGCGTGCAGGCACGCGGCAGGCCTGCTCCGAGTGCGTAATACAGAACGGCCGACGCGAGACGATACGCTGTTGTCCGGCCAGCCGTTGCATTGGCGTGAGAACCACTACGGCGGCTGTGCGGTGAACTGCAGGGAATTCTTACATGAACACTGTTAGGCGCCAGGAGTCGTCGGGGTGGCATTGTACGCGAGGCGACCTCGTTGTTGCTGATGCCGCTCGCCTGGTTCCAGATTAATCAATACAACGTTGTTGAAGGTGGTGGTGGCATGGTCGACGAGGAGGTAGTGAAGAAAAAGTCTATTACACTACAGAGCAGCGCATAACACAAGCAGTAAAACTGGATTAAAATAAAAGCCGCCGCAGCGCGCAAAAGGGGGTATGCTGCATGCCAAACCGCCGCACGTTGGCCGTTGTTGGCGCCCAGAAACCGCCACGGGAGCGAGCTGATTGCCCTCGAACCAACTCGTGGAAGCTGCGCGAGCAGGGCCCAAGCTCGTAACGCGGCGATAAAGATTTTGACCTCCGCTGTATCCCCGAAGGTTGAAAGGAAAGCCTCCCCGACGCCGCGTAAAGCCGCCGGCGAGGCAAAGGGTTACTGGCTGGCTCGGCGGAGGCCGCCCCAACTCCGGCCACCGGATGGGGAGACACAACTCGAAGTGTCACGGGGTTATCGGCGCCTCATCCTGTTATCTTTTATCTAATAACTAAAAAAAACCATGGTCCAAGCACCGCTGAATTTGATTGGACGCCACCGATGGCAGTGGTGTTTGTGGGTATATAAAGACCTGCCTACTACAGTCAAGCTGCATAGTTCTCCCAAACCATTCTATTTTGTGTAGCTTGACATCGCTACTTGGTACATCTTAGTTTTTCTCGGTCATGTTTTCCACTCGTCTCCGAAACGCCCTGGAGTGTTTCAGAAGCTCCCCACCACAGCAGAACGAACGCCGGCGATGTAGAAGTCGCAATCGTCCCCGATACCCTGAAAACGTCGTGGAAGAATTCAGGGATGTCAAGACAGCCCAGGAGTGCCTGGAAATCTTCGTAAAGATTCTGGCAGTAATCTTCACTCGAGGAGAGACGTTCTATGCTCGCTTTTTGACTAAAAACGACGATGGTTTGCCACAGTGGATGGTAGCCGGTACTAGTACCTTAGCGCAAAGAGACGAACCGTGAAACCTGGAACACTTCACAGAAGAACTATGGGTAACTTTCTGTGCTGCAGTTGTCCCAGTGCCATAATTGGCAACGTCAACCCTACAATTCAAGAACTAAAGTTGCCGCCCTTCGGATCCGGCTCGTCGCTCGAGACACATCATTATCTTCCGCGTCGGCGATTCTGGCGCTTTGATGATTGTCATGTCGCCGAAGTCAAGCTGGAGTCAGCTGCAGCGAATGAGCGTGTGCTACGTACTGGGAGAGCTTGCTCTCCGACTTCGCCAGCTCGAAATGAAAAATGGATTGGAGTTGAGAACTCCAAAAGCACGCTTCTCACAAGCCGCGCCTACAAAGTACAGAGTGCTCTTTGTACTCAATGCTGTGTTCTGCAACTCACCGATTCAGTTGCTTTCATGGACCTTGATAACTTCAAGAACCTCAACAGCAAACTGACCCACTTGGAGGCGGATGTGATTCTTCTCTGTGTGGGAAGGATGATCCGTGAAGTTGTGTCCACTCAAACGTATCGTGAAAAAGTGGTAGCCGGGCATATTGGAGGTGACGAGTTTATGTTTACCATCATGGGGCATGAAGAATTTGCCACCGATTTCATGAGAACAGTTTTGGGCCACTTCGAGAATCTTCAGCCCAATTTCAGCAAAGTCGAAGTGATGAAAAATTTCAGGAATTTAAGCTAGACCTGGTTTTAGTGCATCCGTGGGCATATCTACTTGGAAAGGGATGCTGATTCTTCAGAGAAACGTTCATGCATTGGTGTGGCGAATTTCAAGAAAGCCAAGATAGCAGTCGAAGAGAATGCTCGAAGAGCAAATCAAAACTCTCCTACTTGCTAAGGAGAACAAAAACCAGACATCGTGGAGGAAATGTGCTACTGTGGAGCGAACTTTCGAAGTGAAGAAGCTGTACAACTAAGTACGCTTTTTCGTGTGGAAATAAAAGGAATCGTTTGAACCTAATGATGGTGCAACTCGAATTGTGTTTTAAACACGCGTCGCTGGAGCTTGGGCGGAATCTATGTGCTTCGTTAGCGTGTGCACGACGTGTAGCACATGTGTCTCCCATCTGTGATCGGTCATCAATGCATGGAGAACGAAAATAATCAATGCTTAGAAAACCGTTTGCTCCAGGGTGAAATAACGGCGGCGACTGCCGGTGCAGCACGCAACTGCAACGGGTGAATACGCGACAACATACGGCGCAGAGACAGCTTGTTGCCGCCTCTGATTTAAACAGCTGCAGGGTCAGCATGCCAGAGTTAAAGTTGCTTTACTCGTCACTCCATTGGAGAAAAAAACGGTGTCGTCCTCTGGAACACTGTCTGAGCTTTATTCAACGAGGTCTTGTAACCTTTCTGTGCTCTTTTCCGTTCAGAGCTACGTCAGAGCTTGTTCTGGGAGAAAATGTTTCGGATTTCGTTCCAAAATACGTTCGGAGATTTCGGTCAGCGATTATGGTGGAAATGGGCGTGTGGGCCGTTTTCAATATAAGTCAGGCATATAATTCGCAGATTTCCCGCGCAAATTGCGGTCAGATATTATCAACAGTAGCACAACGGCCGATCTTGTGGTCGGGACGGCAGCAGAAGGCTCTCGGTCGAGTCCCGAGCTAGCGAAATGCGTGTACGGCCTACGCGAGACGATACGCTGTTGTCGCGGCTGGCCGGTGCGTCGGCAAGCGAACGACTACGGGCGGCTGTGCGCCAAACTGCAGGCTCCCGGCCTGGGCGTTTCTACGATTGCGTACTACGTAGAATGGCTGACGCGAGACGATATGCTGTTGTCGCGGCCGGCCGGTGCGCCGGCGCGCGAACGACTACACTGGCTGTGCGCCAAACTGCAGGATCGCGGCCGGGCGTCTCTACGAGTGCGTAATACATACAACGGCCGACGCGAGACGGTACGCTGTTGTGGCGGCCGGCTGGTGCGTCGGCGCGAACAACTATGGCGGCTGTGTGGTGAACTGCAGGCTCGCGGGCTGGCGTCTCTACGAGTGCGTAATACGTAGAACGGCCGACACGAGACGTTACGCGGTTGTCAAGGCAGGCAGCTGCGTCGGCGCGCGAACGACTACGGCGACTGTGTGGTGCACTGCAGGCTCGCGGCCGGGCATCTCCACGAGTGCGTAATACGTAAAACGGCCGAAGCGAGACGATACGCTATTGTGTTGGCCGGCCGGTGCGTCGGCGTGGAACGGCTACGGCGGCTGTTTGGTGAACTGCAGGCTCGCGGTCCGGCGTCTCTACGAGTGCGTAATACGTAGAACGGCCGACGCGAGACGATACTCTGTTAGTCGCGGCCGGTCGGTGCGTCGGCGCGCGAACGACTACGGCGGCTCTGCGGCGCACTGCAGGCTCGCGGCCGGGCGTCTCTCCAAATGCATAATACGGAGAACGGCCGACGCGACACTGTTGTCGCGGCCGGCCGGTGCGTCGGAGCGAACGAATATGGCGGCTGTGCGGTGAACTGCAGGCTCGCGGCCTCGCGTCTGTACGAGTGCGTAATACGTAGAACGGTCGACGCGAAACCATACGCGGTTGTCGAAGCCGGACGCTGCGTCGGTGCGCGAACGACTACGGCGGCTATGCGGCGAACTGCAGGCTCAAAGCCGGCCGCCGGGCGTCTCTACGAGTGCGTAATACGTACAACGGCCGACGCGAGACGATACGCTGTTGTCGCGGCCGGCCGGTGCGTCGGCGCGCGAACGAATACGGCGGCTGTGCGGCGAACTGGAGGCTTGCGGCCGGGCGTCTCTACAAGTGTGTAATACGTAGAACGGCCGACGCGAGACGATACGCTGTTGTCGCGGCCGGCCGGTGCGTCGGCGCGCGAACGACTACGGCGGCTGTACGACGCATTGAAGGCTCGAGACAGGGGCGGCTCTCCAAGTGCGCGATACGTAGAATGGCCGACGCGAGACTGTTGTCGCTGTCGGCCCGTGCGTCGGCGCACGAACGACTACGGCGGCTGTGCGGTGAACTGAAGCTCGCGGCCGCGTCTCTACGAGTGCGTATACGAGAACGGCCGACGCGAGACGATACGCTGTTGTCGCGGCCGGTCGGGGCGTCGGCGCTCGAACGACTACGGCGGCTGTGCGGCGAACTGAAGGCTCGCGGCCGGGCGTCTCTACGAGTGCGTAATACGTAGAACGGCCGACGCGAGACGATACGCTGTTGTCGCGGCCGGCCGGTGCTCTGGCGCGCGATCGACTATGGCTACTGTGCGACGGACTGCGGGCTCGCGGCCGGGGCGTCTCTACGAGTGCGCAATAGGCAGAATGGCTGACGCGAGACGGTTGTCGCTGTCGGCCCGTGCGTCGACGCACGAACGACGACGGCGGCTGCGCAGCGCATTGAAAGCTTGCGGCCGTGCGTCTCTTCGAGGGCGTAATACGTTGAACGGCCAGCACGAGATAATAAGCTGTAGTCGCGGGCAGCCGGTGCGTCGGCGTGGAACGACTACGGCGGCTGTGCGGCGAACTGCAGGCACGCGGCCGGGCGTCTCTACGAGTGCGATTACGTAGAACGGCCCACGAGAGCCGATGCGCTGTTGGCGCGGCCGGCCGGTGCGTCGGCGCGCGAACGACTACGGCGGCTGGGCGGCGCACTGTACGTTCGCGGGAGGGTATCTCTCTGAGTGCGTAATACGTGGAACGGCAGACGCGAGACGATATGCTGTTGTCGCGCCCGGCCGGTTTGTCGGCGCGCGAACGACTACGGCGGCTGTGCGGCGAACTGCAGGCTCGCGGCCGGGCGTCTCTTCGAGTGCGCAATACGAAGAACGGAAGACGCGAGACGATACACTGTTGTCGCGGCGGGCCGGTGCGTCGGCGCCGGCCGCCACCGTCGGACGCCACCGATTACAGTGGTGTTTGTGGGTATATAAAGACCTGCCCACTACAGTCAAGCTGCTCATTTCACCCAAACCATTCTATTTTGTGTACCTTGACTTGACTACTTGGTTCACTTAGGTTTTTCTCGGTCATGTTGTCCACTCGTTTTCCAAACGCCCTGGAGTGTTCAGAAGCTCCCCACCGCAGCAGAAGGAACGCTGCGATGTAGCCGTGCATTCGTCCGCGATACCTTGAAAATGTCGTGGAAGAATTCAGGGATGGCAAGACAGCCAGGAGTGCCTGGAAATCTTCGTAAAGATTCTGGCAGTGATCTTCACTCTGGGAAAGGCGTCCTATGCTCGCTTTTTGACTAAAAATGACGGTTGTGTGCCGCAGAGGATGGTAGCTGGTCCCAGTGCCATAATTGGCAACGTCAACCCTACAATTCAAGAACTCACGTTGCCGCCCTTCAGATCCTCTCATCGCTCGAGACACATCATTCTTCCGCATCGGCGATTCTGGCGCTTTGATGATAGTCATGTCGCCGACAACAACCTGGAGTCAGCTATTGCGAAAGAGCGTTTGCTACGTATTGGGAGAGCTTGCTCTCCGACTTTGCCAGCTCGAAATGGAGGAAAGGATTGGAGGTGAGAACTCCAAAAGCAGGGTTCTCCCAAGCCGCGCCTACAAAGTACGGAGTGCCTCTTTGTACTCAATGGCTGTGTTCCGCAACTCACCGATTTCAGTTGCTTTCGTGGACCTCGATAATTTCAAGAACCTTAACAGCAAACTGACCCACTTTGATGCGGATGTGATTCTTCTCTGTGTGGGAAGGATGATCCGTGAAGTTGTGTCCACTCAAACGTATCGTGAAAAAGTGGTTGCCGGGCATATTGGAGGTGACGAGTTTATGTTTACCATGCTGGGCCATGAAGAATTCGCCACCGATTTAATGAGAACAGTGTTGGCCCACTTCGAGAATCTTCAGCTTCAGCAATTTCAGCAAAGTCGAAGTAGATAAAAAATTTCAGGAAATTAAGCAAAACCACGGTTTTAGTGCATCCGTAAGCATCTCTACTTGGAAATGAGATGGTCATTCTTCAGAGAAAAGTTGCTGCACTGATGTGCCGAAATTCAAGCAAGCCAAGATGGCAGTCGAAGAGTCGAAGAGCCAATGAAACTCTCCTACTTGCTAAGGAGAACAAGTCCAGACATCGTGGAGTAAATGTGCTACTGTGGAGAGAACTTTCGAAGTGAACAAGGTGTACAACCATGTACGCTTTTCCGTGTGGAAATAAAAAGAATCCTTTGAACCTAATGATGGTGCAAAACGAACTTCTGTTTTAAACACGCGTCGCTGGTGCTTGGGCGGAATCTATGTGCTTTGTTAGCGTGTGCACGACGTGTAGCAAATGGGTCTCCCATCTGTGATCGGTCATCAATGCATGTAGAACGAAAATATTACAATGCTTAGAAAACCGTTTCCCCAGGGTGAAATAACGGCGGCGGCTGCCAGCGCAGCAAGCCACTGCAACGGGTGAATACGCGAGAAATACGGCGCAGATACAGCTTGTTGCCGTCCCTGATTTAAACAGCAGCAGGGTCAGCATGCCAGAGGTAAATTGGATTTACTCGTCCACTCCCCTGTAGAAAAAAAGGTATAGTTCCCCTGCAACACTGTTGAGCTGATTCACTGAGGTCTTGTAACCTTTCTG
>CM023458.1:75378342-75395842 GCA_013339765.2 Haemaphysalis longicornis
TTTCAAGTTTCTGGCCGGAAGACTTCGGGGTCTCCGTGCACTCAATGTTACGTCTATACGATGCCCTGTTTCTTGGTGTTTTGCGTTACAGCCTCCCTGAGTAACCAACACATGTAAAACCAACCTACAGGCAATTCAGGCCATACAGGCCCAGGGTCTTCGCACATGTCTCGGTCTCCCCGCGTTGCGCCTCAACTGTGCCACAATTGCGCGTTGCAAGGGATCACCCCATCAAACCCACATGACAGTGGAGACACTGAGGGCACACATTAGGCAACTCCCCCGGTTGCCCCATCACCACCTTGCATCCCTGCCTTCAACACGACCGCAGGCATCTTTTTGTAAGGTGGTTGCCTCTCACAGTGAGAGCTTGCCATCGAGCTACACACCTCCGTCTCGGCCCTCGTCGCCACTTTGGTGCCTGTCACAGCCACAACTGCACTTAAACATCCCGGGAATAAAAAAGAAAGCGGACCTTCCACCTAGCGGTCTTCAACAGCTATCCCTACTCTTTCTACATGAGGCATACAGCGACCGGGTTCATGTCTACACGGATGGGTCGGTCACCACGTCCAGTTCTGCCGGCGCTGTTATGATACCACAGAAGTCGACCGAAATTCATTTTAAGCTTTCAAACTCGACGACGTCAACCGCTTCTGAATTGACAGCTATTCGGGAGGCTCTTCTATTCATCCAGCGGGAATCGCTAGAAAAATGGGTTGTGCTATGCGACTCGAGGTCCGCTCTTCAGTGCATCCAATCTGCCCTCCGCCGCGGCCCATACGAACAACTTGTGGCTGAAATCCGGTGCTTATATGACACATTAGTCAGGCATAGACATGATATCGTTTTCCAGTGGCTCCCAAGCCACTGCGGCATTACTGGGAACGAACAGGCGGATAGAGCGGCTCATGGCGCCCACACAAGTGCAAGATTGACCCGCATCCCTCTATCACGCACTGATGCAGCAAGGTCGCTGCGGTCCATTGCCCGGGAAGTCACTCTCGCTAAGTGTATACACCCGAGTTCTCCAACGCTCGTCTTTACTCGCTCGACCCAGATTTGCAGCGCCACCTACCTAATAACGTGCCACGCTCGGACGTCACCTTACTTTGTCGCCTGTGGCTAGGTGTTGCTTTCACCGGTGCTTACTCCTACACCATTGGACTGGCCAACAGCCCTGCTTGTGATGCCCGCCGCCGACGAGACCATTGAACACCTTCTGTGCCATTGTGACCGCATCATAACGCCTAGGCAACAGCTCTCCACCACACTTCGCCGACTCGACGACCTCCCCTTTACAGCGTAGACTAATTTTGTGGCATAGGCGTTGTCCGACACAGGCCGAAAAGGCTATAAAAGCCTACTGCTCTTTTTGAAGGACACGGGCCTGTCTGAACGATTGTAGGGACATTACTATAGTGCAGTGCCCTAGTTCGCCCATTTTATCAGTGGACCGTATTAGTTTTGTGCATTTTCTGGTTGTGGGCGTTCTTTGTGCTGCCTTTATAGTTGCCAGGTCACGCCTTGTGTTTTTTCTACTTTTCTTTCTCTCATTTTCTCCTTTAATATGTACCGCTGTCCTTTCTTTCCCTTTCATTTCCCGTATCCCCTCCTTCCTGAGTAGGGTAGCCAACCGGACAGTATTCTGGTTAACCTCCCTGCCTTTCCTGTACTATTCCTTCCTTCCTTCGTTCCACCCCACATTGACAACCTCCGGCCGACTTCGCTTACGTCTTGTGTGGGAAAATGTATCGAACACACTACTGAACCGCTGGAATCACTACCTCGAGTCCAATCACCTCTACCCACACACTATGTCCGGCTTTCGCCATGGCCTCAGCACCCAAGACGCCATGCTCCTCATCAAAAGAGACATTTACGACCAACCCACAGCGGACAGCAAGGCGATCCTTGGGCTAGACCTGCAGGGGGCTTTTGACAATGTGAGACGCGTCTCCATCCTCCAGCAGATCTCGGCCCTCAACATGGGGGAACGGACCCACGCCTACGTTAGAGCCTTCCTATCGGATCGCACCGTCACCCTCCACGCAGGAGACATGCAACTCCCGTCCAAACAACAGGGCAGCGTTGGCACGCCACAGGGGGCGTAATTTCGCCGTTTCCTTTCAACATAGTGATGTTCAAAGTCGCCGCAGCCCTGGACACCGTCCCGGAGGCGCGCTACAACATATACGCGGACGATATCACCATATGGGCTGCGCGTGGCAGCGACGGACACATTGAGGACACGCTGCAACGCGCGGTGCAAGCTGTGGAGACCAGCCTCACAGAAACGGGCCTCAAATGCTCGCCGGCCAAATCGGAGTTGCTCGTCATCACCCCTCGGCGCCCCCGTTCCTCGGGCCCGCCCGACATCAACCTCTACACGGCAGACGGCAACAACATTCCCAAAGTCGACCGGATCCGAGTACTGGGCATGCACATCCAAGCTAACGGAGCCAATTCTTTCACTGTGGAAAGGCTCCTGGGCAAGATCACCGCCGCCATGACGCTCATCCGCAAAGTAGCCACTCGCCACGCGGGAATGCCGGAGGCCAGCGTACTTCGACTGGTCCAAGCGTTCGTCGCTAGTCACATTGCCTACATAGCGGCCTACCACAATTGGACGCAGACGGAAACGCAACGTCCAGATGTGGCCCTTCGCCGGGCATACCGAGAGGCCCTCGGTCTCTACCGGTGAGCCCGGACGGACCGCCTCGACGCCCTGGGGGTCCACAACACGATTGCTGAAATTGCAGAAGCCCAGCGAGTCAATCAACTCCACCGCCTCTCCAACACGCTCACGGGCCGCTGCATACTTGACAGAGCGGGCCCGCGCCCTATCCGTGCCCTGCCACCAGAAGTGCAATCCCTTCCCTCGTCCTTTTCCCGACGCCTCAGTGTTGCACCCCTGCCCCAGAACATGCACCATGGAATTCACGACGTACGACGCCAGGCTCGGGCGCGAGCTCTGGACAAGCTCTACACCAACGACACAGGAGCCCGCTACGTAGACGCCGCCGCCTACCAAACCCGTCCGGGTTGGTTCGCAGCCGCGGTCGTGACGGCGACCTCGGGAACAATTGCCACAGCTGCTAGCTTTCGTGCCGACACGCCGGCGCAGGCCGAGGAGATGGCGATCGCCCTGGCAGCCCCGGATCCGCACTGCACAGCGATCCTTAGTGATTCTAAAACGGCCATTCGCAACTTCGGAGCCAATACAATCACGTCGCCGACAGCGAGACTTCTCACCAACACCGCCACCCGCAGCAGTCCTGTGCACCTTATCTGGTTCCCAGCCCACTTGGACCACGCCCTGACTAGGGACAGAGCCCACAACCGCAACGTCGATGCGAACCGGGCCGCCCGCGATCTAACCAGTCAGGCATCCCCTCGGACGAGGTCCCCCAGGCCACTAATAGGACCTGGGTCGGAACTGCTGGACCCTTCGGAGACACGGCAAGAATCACCCACCCCGCTCGGAGACTACGGTTCTATAGTGCGCTGGTACAGGGACTGCAGGCGTCGCCTTCCAGCCCCCCACCCAAGACTCAACCGCAGTGAAGGAGTGTTATTGCGCCAGATACAAACGGACTCTGTGCTCACCCCTGTGTTGGGCCAACATGTGGCTCCGGAAGTGTATCCCAGTGCAGTGTGTGCTGTGTATTGTGCCGCGCGTGGAACGCTAGCCCATATCCTTCAGTGCTTTCCCCAAGACCCCGCACCCTCTAGCCTCCGGCAGCTACCAGCCTTCGTGTGTAGAGCCATCACCTCGTCCGTCCCTACTACAACACCCAGAAGTTAGTCGTCCAGTGCGTCCGGGAGGCCCTGGAAAGTTTTCTCTCTCTCTCTCTCTCTCTCTCTCTCTCTCTCACTCTCTCTCTCTCTCTCTCTCTCTCTCTCTCTCTCTCTCTCTCTCAGGTGAAAATCGGTCTTGTTGGTTTCCACGCGAGACTTGTATTGGCTGACTTGCACCGCCGGTGGTGGCGTACGCCGGTACGCCTTGCTGCAAAGCCAACTTGAACCACGTGCTCTGATGATGAAGGTGATGATAATGATGATAATGACGCTTTTTAAGTGTGTGGCGCGTACCCAAGTGTTGACAGTGGCAACTTCAACGCGTATATGCGTTTCCTAGTGAGTATATCCAGCCGTCACACGAGCTTGCTTATGAGGGTTATATCACAACATAAACGTACCTGAAGCATACAAAACCACCCGAACTAAAATAAATAATAGCCAAACCGGACCTGAAATGTTTGAAAACCACGGTGTAGAAAAATATTCAATAGATATAGCCGACCCCGACCTAAAAGGGTAAAACCCGCAAAAGCTTACACGAAGCAGTAGCTGAAACTGACCAAAAGGCAACGAAAATACTCGAAATTCCATTTATAATGCATAAAGGTGTCATAAATAGATTATATGCGTGATAGCCAATGTTAATTTTCAAATATCACGAACCCTTTAAAGTGAAAAAAAGCGGCAGTGGCATTTGAACCTGGGTTAAGATGCTTGCTTCGCAGGAGCAGAACTAGTACACTACGAAACCAAGCGGATCGGAGCGATTAAATTTAGGGCCACATGCACGCGGACATATCTTCAAACATGCCCCTAGATGGCGCCATGCGTCGCTTGGCCGTGCTGACTAGGAAACGCCTATACGCCAACTCAACCACGGGCTCATCGGGCGCAGCTCTTCACGGTTCGCAGCTGGCGCGGGCACGTGCACCAAGTGTTGCTCTAAATCACGGCCCAATTAGCGTCATTGCTGGCATTACGCCACATCGCAAGTGCGGTCGCTCGTTCTCGTGGGGCTGCTCACCTTCTAGCGTGGCATGGATAGGCCTCGCGTGGTATGCTCCGTGTAAGAGCGGGCAGCCATTGAAGAATGTAAACGTTCCGAATATTCGCAGAACAAGGATGTGCAACCACTTATACCGAACATATGCCTTCGGTTAAAACACAGCAAAATGAAACGGTTTTGTTGTCGGCGATCGATGACATTTCGTCTTCATTTTGGTCATTGCGTACTGGTTTAGGCAAAAAGGCTTTCTGTGTTGCTGTCGTTCCGCGGTCTTTGCGTTTCGATTTTTTCGTTTTCGTTTTCACTGCGGTCAAATTCCCGTGCACCCCTGTTTACAGACGTAAAATGGTTCTTCATTTTTTTTAGAATAAGCAAGTAGGCGAAGTCACCGTGGTTCGTGTAGGACAAAATAGATAACAAAGCGCGATGAACAAAGAGAGGTTTGCTCATGGAAATGCTTTAAAGGCTCCTTAATTTTAGAAACACACTGTGCGCTTTATATTCTCCAGTCTATTATCTATCTATGCCTACGGGCTCCGCATCTATTCTAGCGGGAGCATCGAAACCACGCGAAGAAGGTTATCGCTACAAAGAAAGCACAGGAAAGTAAGAAACCTTCCAGACCAGTGGGAGGCGCACTGTAACGGAGAAAGGTAAGCTAGAGTTGTCTTTGTATGCGTTGTGGCGCACCCGAGAACAGAACACGACACCACCGTGGTGAAATAGTGACCCTGAGCCGGGCTTTTTGTTCATATAAAATTCTCACCAATCTGATGCTTAAGTATTGGCTACCTTGAGCATTAAACCGCCGTATTTTTAATCAACCAGATGAATATAAATTTAATTCGGTTTGACTTTTTGAGTTGTCCCTGCAACTAAGGTTGGTGCACTTATTCAAACCAGATGCAAACGTTTCTATTCAGAATTGGTATTTCGGGCACTACTGTAGTATACTTGCATAATTTGTGCGTACGTTTGTATTACCAGGTATACTGAAAGTGATAGACGTCTTCAACAAAACAAAAGCTATGAAGAATATCGGTGCTCAAATTTGGGACAAGCCGTTACCATATTGCAAAAACCACTCAGTCTGGAGTGAAGATTACCTAAAGTGCTTCCTTCAATATGCGGGATTTCCAGGCATGCATGTTTGCTGCACCTGCGCTATGGGTAATCACACTAAATCAGTCGTCGACAACAGACTCAGGTAAGCCAACCAGTTTGTAAATGTTCTATAAAGGGCCGCTTCGTGTTTTGCACCCTTTTCTAGCAGTATTACATTGCTCATTGTGAGCAGAAAAATTTACGCTGTGTGGTTGTGTATGGGGGAGGGGTCTGCATTGACTCCTTGTGAAGAACAGTTAATGGTTATCGGATGGTCGAATTATTAGAACATTTTTTGGAAACACGAACACTTACATCTCGCACATTCCAAGCATCACCACTTAATGGCGGGAAAGACACACCGTTGACTGAAAGAAGGCAGCTCGCAAGAGATAACCACTTGTGAAGAATGGGGAGACTGAATGATCTTGTGAGAGTCAATATTGAAAATCATAAAGGTGGACAGGTGCTTTGTCGAGTCAGTGTTTTACGACGCAAAGGGTGACATATAAAAAAACAAGTGCAGAGGAGTGGGTTACGGCTTGAGTTAAAGAAAATTGTAATGGATGTAAGAAAAAAGCACTCGTAATGCGTACCTAATAAACAAATCAGAACGCGTAAGTATCGAAGCCAAGAGGAAGTGAAGCAATGCTGAATTCAAACAAAACGAATTTACTTTACATGTGGGGCAGCTGCAGGACTGGTCACTAACAAAACTCGACTCAATGGTAATACCGAAATGATTTAATGTTATTTTTTGAGACTCATTCTAGCAATCAATAAACGGTCGAAGGAATGAAATAAGTACATTTTTTCAGTATTTCCGGCCCATTGAATTTTAAAAGTAGCTATATGTTCGTATGGTTGTTCGGTCTGGAGAGTGAGTGAGTGAAACACTTTATTAAGGACGAGAGGCCATGAGGCCCTGTGGGGAAGTGCGGATGGCGGAGGGGGACGAGAAAGGGAAAGGTCACAAGTCATCACAATTCACACAGTGTACACAGTTACAGTTTTAAGGTCCCTTTCACAGGATGCACAGTTCGCTCTGTCAGTGGCATCAAAGTGCACAGCTTAAACTGTTGACATTGGTCGTGGATGGGTATGGCCAGTACGGGACAGTCTGTCAGACCGCTACACCAATTTGTACAGACCGTATTCAAGCGCGTACTGGGTAAGTATTTCTAGAGTCGCGGGATCGTCACGGACACGACTAACGTGCTCCAGTTCAGTCGCGGGTGCAGGACCTACAGTTAGCAGTTGGCGGCGGTTACGGGCGATTATAGGACAGAGCCAAATTAAGTGGAAGAGATTTGGTATGGCATCACTATTACAGTGGGGGCATCGGTGCAATTGAGAGCCTGCCGGGGCTGACCACTTATGTACAATGTGTGGTGTATACGCTGCATTTGCATACACTTTATTGACGAATACCTCGCCCGAACGCGAAAAGGGCTTGAGAGGTGAGAAGATGCCAACCGGAGTTTCAGCTTGCAATCGCTTACTGCTATCTTTTTTGAGGATACGTAGCTGGAGTTGCCAATCTGCTTGGAGAGAGGGAATGGGCGTGGCGGGCACCGTGGGAGGTGATTGTAGCCTCTCCCTGGCAGCGTCGTGAGCCATGCGGTTGCCTTGTGCGCCGGAAGTATGTCCCGGAGTCCAAACAATGCGAATCTTGAATCCTTCCATTTGTAGGTCTCGTATCGTGATCAGGATATTTGTCGCCGTAGTGTTCGGGGAAAACGGACGGTTCAATTCTCGGACAGCAACATAAGAATCCGTGATAATGCGAAATTTCTTCGCGCTGAGATGGGCAGAATGGTCATGAATTTGTCAGGTGGCTGCCAGAATGCCCAGAAGTTCTACGTCTTCTACAAGGCCGTATGTGTTGGAAATTTGCCAGGATCCGCTCAATTCTGGCAGGTTTGTAGATGTCCAGGCAATAGCCGCCGTCATTCCATTCAAAGACGCGTCGGTGTAAATGTCAACTTCGTCGCCTCCCTTGTCATCAGCGAGCGTGCGAACGTAGCGTTCGCGTACTCTTTGGTTACTGCGCCGAATTGGGCGTCGACGCGGGGTACCAATGGAGCGGCGCTGCCACGGAGGGATTTCTGGCGGCGAATCGGTGCTGGCGGAGTGGCTATTTAGGCGGTCCCATTTCTGGAGTCTTTTCCAAGTGGCGAATGGTCCAGATGATATTGGAAACGTAGTTTGGTCTCTTCAATGAGGTTAGTGAGAGGTGGAAGAGGAACTGTTTCGTGGAGAGTATTGGGGAGAGTAATGAGGGGAGGACACTAATCGCACGGAGAAGGCGCCTATTCATCTTGTGAAGAGCAATAACATGTGCCTGTCATAGCTCATAGACCGGGAAGCCGTAAGTGAAACGTCCATGTGCCACGGCACGCGCGAGCATGGTACAAGCTTCTTGGTGCGCCCCTCCATGTTTATTAGATATCCCTGTAACGAGGTTTAAAGTGGAACGCCAGATTTTCTTATGGGAGGCTATCCACTATTTTGGGCTATTGCAACTGCTGACTGGAACACCCAGCAGTCGAATTGTACAGTTACAAGATTCAAGGAGTGTATCCTCCACTTGAAGGGAGATAATCTGTACCTTACTTGTGCGACTCTTACCATCGATGCTGAGCAGTTCTGTCTTTGTCGGGGATAGCTGTAGCTGAAACTGGGACAGCATATGTTCCAAGCTCAGTACTGCTGCTTTCAACTCTGTTTGCATAGCTTCTTTTGTGTCATAATCAGTGGCTTCTGTCCATACCACAATGTCGTCCGCATAATGAGCGAACCGGGCGGCAGTGTCCTGTTCAATATGTGCGTAGTTGTGAACAGAGTATAGCATGTTGTTGGGCTAGTCTGTTCACATATTTTAACAAAAAAGGAACAGGAGTGCCATACGGTGGAAAAGAACAAGAACAGACCAGGTGTCAAAAGAACTGATTGAGGCTTTCTACACCCAAAAGAATGGTAAAAATGTGTATCTGAACCGCCACATCTTTCCTTGAAAACGACAAATTTTTAATCACGTCTTTGGCGTGATAAAGTGGCTACTTTTGTGTGCATGAGGTAGTAAGTGTATAGTTATGTATGTCTTTTGAATGAACTAGTTGTGACTCTGCGCCCCTCCTTTCGCTCATTTTCTTGCCGTACCTTCCTTGCGCGCAGTTTTTCGTTTAGTGACCTCAAATTTAGCCAGGTGTTTCCTTGGGAAGAGGAACATAGTTCACGTCACCGGGTATCTGAGAGTGCTGCAGCCAACTGTCACTAATTATAGTTGCGCCACATGACTCCGGCGGGCGAAGAGATACAAGTACCACTCGTTAGACGAACGTGGCGGAGAAGGACTGTTGCAAAAGCCACTTTACAGTTCTGAAAAACGTGCTGCATAAGCCTTCGTTTGAGATGGCCTATCCAGTTGAAATGAAGAGCAGTAAAGGTAACAGTGATGTACAGATAGCTTAGACAAAATGCTGCCTAGCGCGCATACAGATAAGATTATGCGATAGCAAGGCTTAAATTAATGAATGAATGACTGGCGATGAGGTCATAACCGTGAATGATTTAAAGGAGGGGGAGATAATGTACTGGAAAAGCTTGCTACACTATTTCCAGATTGATTAAGGAGTTTAAACGTACCCATAGCCTTAAAAACCACAAAAGAATTCTGATTCATGGAAGGGAGATACCAAACACCTCCAGACTGGAAACTGCAGACCGTCAGCCTACTTTTCGTTGTATATAAGCTGCTTATCAAGGTAATAACCGCATAAGCGACAACCTATATTCCGAAAAACCCAGAGAGCAGGCTGGGTAAGGAAAAGGATACTCAACAATGTATCACATCTATGAAGTCAATCACGTAATAGAAAAATGCGCACATACATATAATTTGTAAGCTATGAAAAAGCATTTGATTGAGTAGACACCGTGGAAGACACAGTTGGCTGTGAAAAGGCGTTTTATTCAGTATAAACCGCACTAGTCACCACAGCATTAAATGCCTAGGGAATAGATGAGACCTAGAATAGATTTCTTGACGCCATATATAGGGATGTACGGGCACGATACCCTTCACTACCAAAGGGACAAAGTCTCGATCCTTATGGGAGTCCGGTAGGTAAATAACGTCTCGCCAAACTGTTCACAGCATGCCTGGAGAGGGGAGTTTAGAAAGCTTGACTGGGAAAACGCAGGATTAAGGATAAACGGACAATACGTCAGCCATTTTAGGATTTCAGACAACATTGTCTTGCTCAGTGAGTCGGTGGAGCACCTGTAAAAAGTGCTTGAAGAACTAGAACCAGAAAACACAGCTGTGGGGCTTAACATACACATGAATGTATCTAAAGTAGTGATAAGTAAACATGCCGAAAGCGTAGGTAACAAAACGCTACAAGTAGAAGAATATAACTAGCTCCGTCAGGTTGTCAGTACTGACCCCAACTGCGATAGAGATACCGGCGCAGATTAGGGTCTGGGGTGCACTGGACAAGCACTTCCAAATAATGCAAAGTAAGCTACCTCTATCATTCAAAACGAGAATATACTACCAATGCGCCCTACTGATGATATCATATGGAGCGGAAACTTGGCGCCTTACCACACAATTTGAAAGCACACTTAGGTCGGTCAGCGGCCCATGAAACAAATATTAATAGGAGTAACGTTGAGGGAGGGAAAACGAGCTTCCCGAATCAGGAAACTGACTGGAGTAGAAGATATCATAGTTCAAAAAAAGGAATAAGAAATGGTCTTCGGCTGGCCATGCATGTCGTAAGACGAAATGACTATCGGTGGACCACCAGGGTAACAGAGTGGATACCGAGAAATGGGTGCAAAAGGGGAGGCCGATAACTTCATGGAGGGACGAAATACACAAATTCGGAGGCAAACAAACAATGCGCTCAAGCAGCGCAGGACAGGAGCATTTGGAGATCAATAGGACAGGCCTTTGACCTGATGACTTTTTGCAAATTTACAAGAGTGGTACGAAGGGCGGTTTAGGAAAATGTTTCTGGCAGACAACTTGACGAGCCTAAAACCCGGGGAACACACAGGACAGCAATATGTCGTACGATGCAAGCAATTTCACGTCATTGTTAATACATGATACTTGATATACATAAGAAAGAAAGGGAAAGAAAAGAGACGAAGCGTGCGAATATGTAGGAGGTCAGGTAGGCAGTGAGGAATTATAACACTTCCCTCATTTTGTGCAAAAATATTTAAAGGAAAATTAAAGAAACAATACCGAGGAATATTTTTGTACGTCAGGCGGAATCCAAACCCAATCATCGAATAATGTGAGCGAAGCTCTACCAAAGGGGTACACGGGTGGTTGTGCTCCTCTGTGTTTGCTGGTGTAAATATGGTATGTATACAAAAAATAGCGTCAGTGTGGCAGGCACGTTTCATGCGACTACCCGCGCGTAATGGGAAACCTTCTTTACGTGTCTTCGTTTCGGTTCAGTTATACTCATGGCACTACAGGTTATAAAAAGAACTCATGACCCCATGACTACTCTTGTCGTGTAGTATAGGTTTGAGGGATGACTGGGGGACATACCTGGCCCCAAACAGCCAGTACCGCACTTCTTGCTTCTTCCCAACTGGCATTGCTGCCCTGGCACCATGTCATGGGTGTCGCAAGAATAGCTTCATTGTGATGAAACAGCGCAAAGTTATCGGGTCGACACAACGACACAGTAAGAGCATTCGTGTTGTCTTATTCTGGCGTCCCGTTTAGTTTGCGCTGTTCCATCATAATTAATGTGTAACAGCTGGCCCAGTTCTACACCCCGTTACTCCGAAGAAAGCTTCGTGGCGCGGGGTTGGCACAACCAGTTGACATACCCGCAGGCCTATCTTCACCATGAAGTTAAGATATTGACGCCCGTCGTCGAAACGGGGCATTTGCGTGCAGTGAGCATCGCTGCACGCGGGCTGCTTGCCTTCCAGGGTGAAGCATGACCGCAGTGACTCATCTTTCTTTTGCTCTTCGAAGTTTTTCTTGTCGACAGCGCGGCTTGCCCTATTCATTGGTTCAAGAACGAATTTTGCAGTCCGTTCTCGTTCTTCGCGCGCCTTAACAGTGGCTTACAAGTCTCTAGCCTTTCTTTTAGGTGCGGAGTACCTTAGGACCGCACAATGTCGGTCCGCGTCCGTGCGCATAGCATTTACAATCGCAAAAAATCACACAGGCACCGGCAGGATTCGAGACTGTCTGGTAGACCAGACAGAGTTAGTGTCAGTCGTCTTACCCATTGGGCTCCGACCGTGAGTTAGAACCCTGAGAGTCAAACGGCTTACTCCTTCGCCTGTAATGGTGTGGAGTACCTTAGGACCTCCCAATGTCCGTCCGCGTCCATCCGTGCGCACACCACCATCAAGCGAAAATCAAGCGAAATTAGATTTGATCTGTGAGTTCCAGTTTCATTTAGGAAATAATAAATGTGCAACTCACGGCTCAAATCGAATGGCGGTCGGGACACAAATCGGATGTCATTCGGGGCGTAACTTGGATGTCATTTCGAGTCCCCGTACTCCGCACCCTCGCCCTCATCCACGGAGTAGAGATGCTGCTATTTTTCGAACTCTCTTTCAGCCTTTTGCGCTTCAAACTGTCACCGTACATCAGTCGGCCATATACGAAACCAAGCTCTGCATACTCACGCGCATCTTTCTCCTTCTGGTTAACCCACTTCTTAAGCATTGCCTCTGAGAAGCCCAACTGAACAATGTAAATAACTTCTTCGAATTCATATTGAAATTCTAAAGGGCAGGGACAAGACTAGAAGCGCTCTTGCTTATCCCGAGTCGCGGCTAGCGAAAGCTCTCTAGCCCTGCTTCGCCGATAGTTTACAACACCGTGCAAACGTACGTTTCTAGCCACGTTCCCATCTCCCAACGCTTGTGTTTCATCAAAGTGCTTTCGCTGGGACGCCAGTTTGTTGATTTGATTAATTGAAGGGTTCAACGCGCCGACGCAACGCAGGCGATGAGGCGCGCCGTAGTGGAGGGCTCCGGATTAATTTTCACCACCTGGGGATCTTTAACGTGCGCCGAAATCTCGAACACACGGGTGGTTTTGCTTTTCGCCTCCATAAGAAAAGCGGCCGCCGCGGCCGGGAAGACGCCAGTTTGAGCTGTTACCTTTTGAAGCTTGCACCTGGCAGTAAGGAGCGGAGTCCTCCCCGATAACCCGTCAGACCGGTGGTCGGTATTTCAAGTGTGGTATTCGCGGGTAGCAGTACGAAATGTACGTCGGAGTTTGAAATCGATAACAACACAGTTATGAAATCAAAGCTTTACTAATGTATTCACCGTCGCGGAGGATTTGGCTTTCATTTACCCGCAGCGGCGCCGTACCTTGACAACGCATGACGTGCTCGTCGGGCCGAGCTCCGCCCACAGTCGCGTTGGGTAGCCGCTCGGCGCCAACGCCACTTCCTGCTTGGCGCATGCGCTCTCCGCAGCTAAGGCGCCGCCTAGCCACGTGACTCGCCAAGTGCATGCGAGCTTGGCCATGAACGAGAGCGCCACCGAGCCGCCTTCTTTTCTCTGAGCGTTCGCGGGAGCTGGAGGCTTTAATCCGTCATCAGTGAGCGACGTCTGACTACCCCTCGGATATCGCCCGGCGAGTACTTCACTGAAATTCCAAGAGCGCGAAGCCAGAGATGGAGACCCAGGAAAAAGGAGCCGTTCGGCTGGGAAAGCGTCGGAAGCGGGACTACAACCGTATACAAAGGCAGGTTTGGACAAACAATATAATAATTACAGCTAAATCAAAGGTTAACCAAGTAACTTAATCAGGCTAAGCCAAGCTTTGGCATTGTATATCTAGGGTTAGCTGAGCTAAGCCGCACCCATTTTTAACACGAAAGTGTTTTATGCCAGGGACCCCAAGATCTGACCGGCGTCATATGCGTCCTGGAAATGACGTCGCCAGAAAAGTTCCATTGACCCGGCTGTGCCCGTATTCGAGCCACGAACTTTCTCGCCGCAACGGGAGGTACACAGCGCTCTACCCACTGCGCTACGCATTCAAGCGCACGTAGGTCTACGAACGCGCCTTATACGTTTCCCACTACTTTCTTCCTTCAGATGCCGTCTAGGAGATGCTGCCGTCTAGGAGAAGTGAAGCGAAGTAATTCATCATGACACTAATGAGCGCCGACAGTTGGAGCCTCGATGCCAGCGTCTTCGTATACGCGGGACGCGGGTGAATTGAGGCACCCTCCGCCACCTCCTGCTTTCGGTTTCGGTTCCGTTTCGTTCGCACGGTTTTCAAGGGGCTGTGATTTCAGTCGGATTTACGCAATGATCCTACGCGTGCAATCCAGTGTCTAACGTTGATGCGTCTAATGGTGCCATACCGACGAAATATAAATAGCGATGTGCAAGTTCATATGGAGGCACAATAAATGCTCCTGGGAAGGTACATTTCACTTCTGTGTTTTACCGATCCCTATGAAAAAGGCATCAACCCCATTTTTAATGTAGTGACCCAAGCAGAGACAGCAGCTGCGCAATTAAACAAGATTAATTGAAACGATAGCGCGGCTTAAATAGTCTCCGCGCCGATACTGATCGGAGCTCACGAAGAGAGAGACAGAGAGAAAGAAAGGCTCATGCTCGGCAGCTTGTCCTGCACGTTACCGCATGACGTACTTGATACAAATTCATATTTCAGTTTCATGGGGTGCGCTATAGCCGTATGGGATTCAGTTTGTAGTCCACGCCTGAGGCGTTCCTACTCTAGAGTGATAGATGAGTAGGCAGGGGAAGCTTGCGACCGAGCCGTCCTGCATCTTATACACCCCTCTGTCTATCCCACTCTGGCCCCGCTGCGGTGAAAGAGCCACGGTCCAACACCAAATGTGGGCTTGTGCAGAGGACCCATTCTCTAGCATTACCCGCCTCACCAGTGAATGGAGGCGTTGGGCCGCTCGGACCCCCAGCTCCATTCGTCGCTACCCTCAAAGTTGCACCAACCGCCCCAGAATCCATTATGTAAATAAAATTTATTTCTCTCTCTCTCCCTCTCTAGTTGCACAGGCTCAAAAACGCGGCCACGTGTTAATCGCGTCGCACTCCCTTGCTTAAAGCAATTATGCAATCACGTTGCCGGTAGCGTCAAAATACGCAGTTTTCACACCTGAAGAGTATATTATAGGTGTCTTTGATTTGGCTGCACTCGCTGCACTCATTCAGGCAGTGCAGCACTCGCCTCTTCGATTTTCGAGTGCAGCGCGCAGCGCCTGCACTTTTCTCTTCGATTTACCAATGGTGCAGGGACAGCAGGATGAGTTCACGGCTTTCCCTGCACCTCCCAGAGAGGAGGTGCACAAGCAGACGACAAAAAAAAAAAAACGCATGTCTCGATTTGGTTTTGTTTCTTTGTTTTGCTTTTTCCTCTGTCATGGCTTAGTTATCGACATTTAAAGTTTACTTCCCCTTTCTCCTAACAGCCCGGTTTGTATTTCGCGCGTTCGTTTTTTGCACTGCCTTGATAGTAGTTGCTGAACTGGCTGAACTCATCCTGCACTCATGCAGAAAGTGCAGGCCACAATGAAGAGACCTTATATGACGCAATGTCACTGCCACTTGCCTTACAATTCCAGCAGCCCTTTATGCGCAAGCACTGAATAACCGATGACGATGGATGGCGTAACCGCAGGGGGGAGGGGGTCAGGGGTCAAAACCCCAACCCCGGAAGCATGAGGGGGGGTAGGGTTGTCTTAGAGTTATATATCCACGCGAAGACCATAAAAAGCCCATTGTTCTCAGGCCGCATGAATCTCAGAGCAAGAGAGCGCTTCCAGAGTGTACCAGTTGGTTCTCCTGGCTTCCTCATTACCATTTTGAATAACTAAAAAGGAGAGCTTTTCTGGCGACTGTGTCTGAAGACCGAGAAACAGTGTCTTCAGCGTGCGTGGTGCATGCTAGCCGACTCCCGCGCTCCTCCCTTCGAACAATTTGAACGAAATAAACTCTGCAAAACTTCCTAATGCCTTCTAGAGTTTCCACTATTCCAACCCTGCGGCGAGCGCCGAAATTGCCGAGAGCGGCAACACCGCGGAAGGGGAAATGGAAAGAGTCGCAGTTTACCCCCTCGAGAGTGTATGCAATCGTGAGTGTAGTGCTTGCAAGGTGCAGTTCTCGCGAGTGCATGTACACAAGAGTACATGTACTCGCGAACACATAACTCAGGAGTACATGTACTGGCAAGTACTGTACACGTGAGTACTACACTCGCGTGTACTGTATTTGCGACTACTTAGCTCACGGTTACATACCCTCGTGAGTACTGTAATCTCTCTTCATGCTACTCACATTTTTTTCTGGGTCTCATTCACTCGTCGTCGTACTCACTTTTTCGCCTAGGTCTGGGCCCACTCATCATCGTACTCACCCGTGAGTTTGAGTGCAAATGAGTTTACTCACGACTGACTACGACATGTAGTGGCGAGCAGTGTACACTTTTGGGAAAGAGGTGGCAACGGTGGAGTGGAGTATAAAATGGGTTGCGGCCATACTCCGATGATGATGATGATGATGATTGCCATTGGTTTACCCTTTGTAGCGGGATGATGACCTGTCATCTTACCAAAAAGGACTGATATACGTATGTTTTACACCCTTCGTTTAATACTAGCGCTGATCTTAGGGCAGGCACAAAACACTTATTAGGCACAAAATATTTATTTTTTATATTACAGGTGGCAGCTGTCCTAGGCAATATTCCCTTCTCTGCTTTTCGTCCACCAGCATTTTAATCTTTTCATGGCCTCGACAGCCTTGAAGTTAACACCCTCTGTGCTACCCTTAAATCCTAGGGCTTCTGGAAGCCGAATATTTCCCTCATGCAGATTTGGATGGATACCCTCGCATTCTAACGCTATGTGCTGCATAGTTCCTGTTTCTTTTCCGCAGACCACACATACCCCATCATTTTGTGAATACTTCCCCACAAAGCTCCTAGTTCGCAAGCAACCTCCTCTAGCCTCAAAAAGCAAAGCACTGTCCTGGGAATTATCGTAGAAATTCTCCTAAATTTCATCCGTAGATGAGCATGCTTCAGTGGGCAACACACAATGTGGCAAAGCCAGCTTGAAAAAGACCAAGCAAGACACCGATCTTAACGTCAGCTTAGCATCTAAACACGGGTGCATTGCTGTGGAAAGCTTTTCCAGGGACAATATAAGATAAGACAGCAAGGGTCCCCCTAGTTGGTAATTCATACCGCATGGCGCACAAATTGACAAAGCGCTTGTGTGTTTCCCTTTTCTTCGTCTTTGTCAGTTCGGGCTTTGTGTGGCGGTAATATAAGACCAATATATGTAGGCCCATAGACGTTTTTATATTTTAAAATTTTTTCCATTTCTTTACGCATAACACACCGTTCTGGGTAAACTGAGGCGCACATAAGACGGAGTTGCCGCCTACCCACAAGCAGCTAGTAAGAGTGATACCTCCGCTACACGGGCATTTCAAACGCATTCGAACCGAATCTCTTTCGGATAAAATGAGAGGCCTCAAATGCTAGTCGTAATCTACCGTGCTGCAATACAA